>CM021109.1:127782363-127964320 GCA_007115665.2 Sequoiadendron giganteum | reverse complement strand
AGGGAAAGAGAGAGGGAGAGAGAAAGAGGTATATAGGGGTTAGATAGAGAGATGTAAAGTGAATTTTGGTGGAAGAGAGAGAGGGAGGGAGGGATAGGTAAAGATGGATAGTTGAGATAGATAGAAGGAGAGAGAGATAGGTAGAGAGAGGGCAATGATTGATAGAAAGATGGAGAGGAAGAGAGGAGAGATAGAAAGAGGGGGAGGGAGAGAGAGTAGAGAGGGAGGTGAGAGATAGAGAGAGGTGATAAAGAGAGAAGTAGAGAGGGAAAGGAGGTGGAGATATTAAGAGAGAGGAGGCAAGGAGGGACAAAGAAATAGGTATAGAGGGACAACTAGGTAGAGAGAAGTAGATATGAAAGCAGAGATATAGGGAGATGTAGGGATGGAGAGAGAGGTCTAGGTAGATAGAGGGAGGAGGAGACAAAGAGAAGTATAAAGGGAAGGAGAGAGGTAGGGATGGAGAGAGAGAGGTGAGAGAGATAAGAGCGAGGAGGGATGGATAGGTAGGGAGAGAGAGGTGAGATAGAGAGAAAGAGAGTAGAGAGGGCAGGGGAGAGAGACAAATGAGATAGTTGATTGATCTATGTGTGATGGAGAGTAAGTAGAGAGGTAAGGGGGAAGGTGGAGAGACTGAGAGGGAAGAAGGGGGGAGAGAGAAAGATGTATAGAGGGATAGGTTAGATAGTGAGAATTAGAGAGCAAAGGTGGGTGAAAGGAAGAAAGAGGGAGAGAGAGAGAGGGGGAGAAAGAGAGGTGAGATAAAGAGAAGTAGAAAGGGGAAGAGATAGAGGGGGAGATAGGGAAAATTAGAGAGGGAGGGAGGGAAGGAGAGAGAGGGAAGCACATAGTGAGAGAGAAAGAGGGGAGAGAGAGGGAGAGAGGGATAGGTAGGTACAGAGAGAGGTGATATAGAGTAGAGAGAGATATATAGAGATAAAAGGAGAGGGAGGGGAGATAGAGAAATGTAGAGAGGGAAGGAGGGAGGGAGATAGATATTGGAGAGAGAAGGAGAGAGAGATGGACATGTAGAGACGTAGTTCTTGAGCTCAAGGGAGAGATTGTTAGATAAAGGGATGGAGATAGTGAGAGAGAGAGAGGTCTAGAGAATAAGAGAATAAATTGAGTGAGATAGAGAGAGAAAGATGAAATTTGACCTTCTAATTACTGAAATTTGACCTTCTGATTACTGAAATTTGACCTCCTTATTACTAAAATTTGACATGCTGATTACTAAAATTCTACTAAGTCTAAATTTTTTAAGATCTTCCAAAAACTAGAATTTGCATTATAACTCCTAGAGATCTGAAACCACTCTCAAACATCCTACCTATATACATGAAATATATCTTAAAGTATAAGAAATTAAATGTCGATATGTTCATGTATATAGTTTCCCTAATAGAGAAAGAGAAAATCAAAGAGTTTAGAAAAATGCATTCCAAAATTCATGAATGACATTTGGTGCTAGCCAAATGAAGCAACCCATTTGGCACACGCCAAATTTGGTGTGCATCAAATAGGTTGCATTGGGAAATACCAACCCAATGGATTAGATTTTACATTGGGAATTCGACCCAAAGGTTTGGACAACCATTTCATGAAAAAGATGTGATTTTTTGAAAGGGTGCCCAATTTCCTCATATTTTCATCTGTGCTCCCCGTCTCATTTGCATGTCTTTCAATGCAAGTTTATAAAAAAATCATGATAGCATTGACCTCTCCCTTAGCTATCTAAATATATAAAAAAAAATCATTTTTATTTAGTTAAGGTTTTGATCCATGGCTTCTATTGTAAATGCCTCTGTTTTTAGTCAAAAACCAACATGTGCTAGCTTTATGATAGATTTTTACTCATTCATTGAAATTTGAAAACAATTATATTTTTTGAAACTAGACTCCATTCTACACATGATGAAAAAAAAATCAATTTTTGATTAGTTTTCAAAAAATTTAGGGGGGAACACACTCAAATTTTAGCTTTTCAGGATGTGTCCACTTTGAAAATTCATAAAATATTATATATTCATTAAAAAATATATCTGAAAGAACGAGGATAAACTACATGGTGTTAGGTAATTTCTCATTGTTGGGATTTTTGAAATTCTAAAAAAACATTAATCAAAAATGGGGGAGCCCTCAGGCGCTATGCTATTTTTTTTTGATAAAAACAGGACCTGTTTTGGGCCCCCCCTTTTTGAGACCCTTAATCTTCATTAATTTCAAAAATAAATAGTAGCTTAGAAACTAGACTCGAAGCACTTCAAATTTTATTCTTGCTGCATCTTGTAATTTTGAGTGTCACTATCTTCACTTTCTCATGCAAATCAAATTTTGTTGATTTAAAAAAAAAAAAAAAAGTGGCATCTTAAGAGCCAAAATTGTGTCACAGATCCATGCACTTACCCACTAGGCACTAGCATTTAGGGCTGAGAGTTTCTTTTTTTCGTGCCAAGTTTCTCTCTGCCAATATCTTCATTTTTAATAGTACTTAGATTTGTATCTACTATCAATGAACGTATTATAATTTTTATCTCTAGTCAGTAGCATTGTTTTTTTTTTTTAGTCAGTAGCATTGTTATTCTTTTGTCATCAATCAGTTCTACTTTACTTTCTAGTGAGTTATTTCTAGTCTTGTATTAAGTACAACAATTTGATTTATATCATTTGAGTGTAGTATTGAATTTTTTATTTATAGTTCTATTTTCATTAGGTAGCAAATTTCATACTCTAGAATTAGTTTTATGAAAATATAATATGCTCTTCACTTGCATCTTTAAATGATCTAGAGAATCAAAAAGACTTAAAGAATGCTTTATAACCTCTATTTTTCATGTATGTTCTTTGATTTGGTAAATATATCTCTTTTAGCTATATTGGTAGCATTTTAAGTTCTTTCAACAAGTCTAAGAGGTTCAAAAAATTCATATTGTAATCTCAGGTTTATTTTGTAATCATATTGTGATGCTGTTTTTTAACAGTCAAAAATAAATATAAATAAAATTCATAAAGGCCTCCAGTTTACTAGAAATCAAGAGATTGCTTATCAAAGTTTCTAAATCTATGAGAATAAGAAGAAACTTAGAATCACATGAATGTATAATTCATTCTCCCATCCTAGATAAGTAATTAAAAGAAAAAAATCACATACAATTTGGTGAAGAGAGAAATTGAAACAAGTCCAAGAATTGCCAAAACAATATTACATACATCACTCCCCACTTTAGCAAATAGAGCCAAACTCATAACTTAGTTTTTAATTTCTCCAAACCTTTGCCTTATCTTCACATTTCTATCTATGCTTCTTTTTAGTAGAAGATGTTAGCCCCTGAAAGAAAATTGACCGCCTATCATTTGCAATCAACCCAAACAAAAAAATGACTCCTAACTACACACAACCATAAAGAATCTATATGTAAACAACTCGTACAATTATTTCCTAGATTCATCCAAAAACAACTAAACAGCACTGAATGGAATATTAGATTACAGTGTCTTATCACAATTCAACTATATAATTTTTAAATCAGATTCATTAACCTATATTTCTCCAACATTAATTTATACATACCCACCTTTAATAAACTTGAATTTTCCCTTTCATTTGATAGGCTTAAAAATATATAATATTATATCTTGTTTTAAGGTGACAATAATAAATGAACAGGGCCATGAAACATAACTCTAATGCGAGGAGATTTTGTCAACGCCTTTTTATGTTAGGCCTCACATTTTTAGCAATTAGGGGTAATTTGTGACAATATAGTCAACGGCCGTTTGATTTGTTATTACAAAATCAACAATACGCGATGCCCGGTGGAGAAATGAGGCTTCGCACGTTCGACATAATAAAGGTGGAGCCCAACATGTTGGGGGGGGGCAGTGGTTGGTGGGCGTGGAAGATCAGGATTTGGGGGAATACCAGTGGGCCCTCGCCCTAAGAGAACCCGGCGCTAATTGCGAAAGAACAAAGCTAAAGAATTCTAGATAGCAATGAATGTGTCGGCACAAATTCCACCCATTACTGACCCGCGAACCTCGGGTGAAGACATTGGTCGTCTAGGCGGCCTGCATACGGTAAGCGCAGAGATTTCTCCACTGTTAAGGGCATCTGAAGCACTCTGCGCTAAGCAGATGAAGATGGGTGGCTCTATGCACCGCCATCATAAGCTGTTGCTCTTTGCTTTGCTCATACAATGGAGTTGGCCTTCTATTGAACCAGCATATGTTAACGGATTTTACAGCAGCAGATATGGAAGGAGAGGTCCGATTGGAAGTCGTTACATTATTGTGGATAGCGAGGGACGAGGCCATTTTGGAAGCGTCCAGGCAGCTGTCGATTCTGTCAGGCATGGCAACAGAGAGCGGGTTACAATAGAAATCAGACCCGGTTCCTACATGTCAGTACGTTTTTTCTGCTTCGTTTGCTTCTTTAATCATCTAATTAAGCTAAATTATGATGCAGAAATGGTTTGGAGGTTTTAGATTTGTTGTTAATGCAGAGAGAAGGTTAATGTGCCTCCAACAAAGCCGTATATTACGTTGCAAGGCTGGGGAAAGGAGCGCACGGTTATTGAATGGCATAACAAAGCCAGTGATGTTGGGCCAGACGGGCAGGAGCTTCACACTTACAATACAGCCTCTGTTACTGTTCTGGCTAACCATTTTTCTGCCAGGAACATTACTTTCAAGGTATTTAAGAAAATTCTTCAAAGTCAAATGTTTTTAGTATATGGGCTATTTTGCAATCCATATTATTATGAGTTGGATTTATCTAAGTAGTCCTAGAATTTTGACCATTAAATTGAGTGTGGTTTCTGTAGAATTCTGCTCCAGCACCATTACCAGGAATGGAAGGATGGCAAGCGGCATCTTTCCGCATATCAGGAGACAAAGCTTACTTCCTCGGTTGTGCATTCTATGGTGCTCAAGACACCCTATGTGACGATGCAGGGCGCCATTTTTTCAGAGAGTGTTATATTGAAGGCTCTATCGACTTCATTTTTGGAAACGGCCAATCCCTCTATTATGTACATATTCAATATTTTAAATTCAACAACAAACAATCAACAACAATTACTAGATTTAACTTAAAAACACATTCTAAATTTTGACTTGTTTAAATGATTCATCTAAAATTACATTATTCAACTGCAACTTACACTCACCTTCAAGGCATTCTTCTTTTCTTGCATTTCCTAACTGCAATGACTTTGTCCTAATCTGCACAGAAAAGTGAGCTGCATTCAGTGGCCCAAGTGTTCGGATCTGTGGCCGCGCAGGACAGGCAGCGACCATACGAAAAAACAGGGTTCTCATTCGTGCACTGTAAAGTAACAGGGAGAGGGCCCCTCTATCTGGGGCGCGCCATGGGGCAATACTCCCGCATTGTTTACGCATATACATACTTCGAGGACATCATTGCCGGGTGGGACGATTGGGACCACCAGACCAGTAAAAACGGGTAGCAATCTATTTTCTTGCCATTTACTTTTCCTCCATTTGGATATGCCTTTAATTGGATTGAACCTTTTGCAGGGTATTCTTCGGGCTATATAGATGCTATGGGCCGGGAGCTCGAGCTGCCCGTCGTACTTCGTGGGCTCATGAATTGACACCATCGCAGGCTAAGCCATTCCTCGTGAAAAGCTTTGTAAACGGGTGGCATTGGATACCGGAGAATTTTGATTAGTGGATGTGGGACTGTTTTTGTCTCCCACTATCAATAGAAAATAAAGTAGACCGCCGGTTTCGAAAGCGGAGTTTAGATATTTTCTCTGTATCTTTTCTGGGGTTTTACGCCAGCGATTTGACGGAATGAAGAGACCGTTAATTTTCCTTTTGATGTTGAAACGACCTACAAAGGTTCTCTTTAGCGGGTCTCTTAAGCAGCGAGCATAAGTTTTATTTTAGCCTATTGGATTGAAAAACAAAGATGAAATTATAGTTTTTGGTATATTTTGGATGAGTTAAAAGGATTTTATAATTAATAATTTTTAATGTATAATATTTGTTGAAGGTTTTGTAAATGGAGTAGTAAATTATGTTTGATTTGAAGAAATTATATTTGGTGGTTTATAAGACATAATATTTGTTGAAAGCTTTGCAAATTGACTAATAAGCTAAGTGGATTTGATGTTGGGGCAAACAATAATAAATGGTTTACAAGGCACAACACTTGTTGAGGGTTGTACAAATGGAGTAGCAAGTTAAGTGGGCTTAAGTTTGGGGATATAACATGGTTAAACACACTTCAGTAAAAGTGGTAGTGGGATAAATGGCCTCCTAGGAAGTCCTTATCTTTCATCCCTAGATAAGTATCACTAAAATGTAATGAGTGTTAATTGGATTATTTATGATCATGAGAAATAGGTTCATTTGAAGACTCGTGAAATATGGATCAATGACCTTGATTCCAAATTACATATTTGGATCCTAATACAAATATTGTAGTTTTTGATAATATTAAAATACAAAGAGATTAAAAAGTTTGTACATTTGATTAATGTGTTGGCTTTTAATTTGAATCCAAATCAACTTTAAATATTAATCACTTGCTTAAACAAATCAATCTCAACCTTCCATCCACTAACTACCAATATTTGTTTCCATATCGCAAGATTCAAAATTAAAAAATTCTCTCATTTGTGTTGAAATAATTGATGTCTCAACCTTGCATGATAAAAATAATTAGAGCCAAGAATATATGTTTTTTATGACACGTGTAAAGTGGTTGTTTTGAGAAGCATATTGCATAAATATAAGGACAAGTTAGTGCTCAAGATAATTATGATAATTATGATGAGTGTCAATTATCCTTTTTATTAGTTGTTTCTAAAATGAAACTTCAATTTTAAAAAGGTTCTCACATACAGTGTAATTTAATATATATTGGTGCTCTTAGATAGTCATTATATGAGAGATTTTAGTTAGCAAGTTTGTCTGCTACTGGAATGCTACCAAAATTTCTCTAAGATTTAATCGAGGTGAAGACTCTTATAAGAACTTGAATTGTAAATGTGATGTAATCTATTTCAAGATTTGATAATACATTATGCAATTTTTGAGTGTAGGTTTCTTCTCTTGAAATGGTTTTTCCCATATAAACCACAACTTTATGTTTGTATTATTATTTATTATATTATTTCGATGTATTTCTTCAAATATTTATAATTTTTGAATCAAAATTTGTATATTACTACTATCAAGATTAGTGCAAGAAGAATTTTTACAACCTTTGCTTCCTTACAAGTAGTATCAAAATTTAGCTATTTTTTATTATATTTGTTGGGTGCTAGGTTTTTTGAGTTAATCAAGCTTTAAGTGGGATCTTGTGCAAAGTATCTCTAAAGAATTTATTGAGGTAGAATTTTTTTTAGTGCAAATTTTGAAATATGGAAGCTAAAGATGGAAGATACGTTGATTGATCAAGATCTATGGGATGTAGTAGATGATAGTGTCCAGAGGCCTATGATTCCACCTTTGGCTAAAAAATATGATGTAATGGATAGAAAATATAAAGGTATCATAATAATTTGCCTTATAGACTCGATTTTGATAAATTTCCATCAAGAACTCACTTCAAAGAAGTTATGGAAAAATTCAAGTGAGATATATCAAGCCAAATCTCTAGTAAATAAGAATTTATTTAAGAAAAACTATATTCCTTGAGAATGAAAGAAGGAGCATAAATATATGAGAATCTCAAAAAATTCAATATGTTGGTGACATAATTGACCTCAATTAGAGTGAAGATGGATTGGAGAGAAATGTGGAAAACTTCACTATATTTATTACTAAAATCATGGGAGCATGGTCATGGCCATTAGGAGCACCTCAATCACCTTAAAGATGGAGGATGTTGGTGGTTCTCCACTTTTTGAGGAAATGAGAAGGAAGGTCTCTTTGAATGTCAAAAAGGCTTTGGCTATTTGAGAAATACCAAAAGAATGATTAAAGAATGAGAATAAACATGGTCATTCTAAGTCCAATAAAAAAAGAGATTGAAATGCCCTAGTAAATCCAAGGAAATATGCTAGAACTATGGAAAATATGGACACTTCTAAAAGGGTTGTAAAGAATAGAAGAAAAATAAGAAGAAGAAGAAGCAAGATTCTAATTTTGAGTTTGATAAGGAAGGTAGATATTCTTTTATTATAGCCTTGGGCACTCATCTAGGTGGTACTAAATGGTTGATTGACTTAAGTGCATCTTTCTAAATGACTCTAAATAAAAACTAGTCTAGTAAGTATACAAATTATTATTGTGGTAAGGTGTGTTTGGCTCATAATTCTTTCCTTAACATTGTTAGCCATGAAACTATTTATATTAAAAAATAATAGTAGAGTTAGAAAATTTGATGGTGTCTTACATATCCCAAGACTAGCAAGAATTTTATTATCTATTAGCAAGCTAATAGGTGCAAGTATGCATGCAATTTTTTTAAAGTGGGTGTGAAAATGGTGAGATATGCTTAAGTTATAGAAAGAGGACTTGTAGATTAGGTAAATTGTACTACCTTGATGCATTAATGTTTCAATTCAATAACACTTATTTGACATAAAGTCAAAGACCACTTTACTAAAAAATGATATTGTTTTCTCTTCAATGAATGGTCATAACTTTTGAGTACCCAAAGGTGCTCTATCTACTAAATCAAAGTTTCTTATAGAGAAGAAAATGAGATGAAATTGGAGACTTAGTTGCATAGGAGAGAAGAGCCTACAAACCTTGAAATTTTTTTTTTCTAATGGATTGAATGACTATAATCTTGAATCTTACTTTTGTGAGCACTGTATTTATGGAGAATAAAATTGCATTTAATTTTACTCAAATTATCATAAGTCTTCATATATTTTGGATCTAATCCATTTATATGTATTTTTAGCAGTTTATGGTGAACTCCTCAACACCCCAAAATCACTTATAAGACAACAATAATTTTCACAAGAGACAAATGGAATAAATATCCTATAATTATCGATGCAAGATTGTCAAATTGAATATATGTTGACAGTTATAATGTACATATGATGCCTTGCTTATATTGGAAAGGTGTGATGATAGAGTGATTGAATGGTTGTATATGGGTAGTGGATGAAATTTTGGCTTGAGGGAGATTAACTCCTTCAAGAAATTTGTCTTTGACAAAGGCAAGTTGTTGTGGTAGTTTAGAATTCAAGATTGTGCGTCATGTACATATTAGATTAGTTATTGTTTTTTGCAAGAAGTGTTGTTGGGCACTCTACTTCCTCATTAGGAGAATGTATTATTTTATTTATCTATTTTCTTCAAGTGTAGTATGCACATGTGTGTCCTCTATTTCATTATGTTATAAGGCAGTTTTTTGGCTTTTTAGGCTAGTGGTGTTTTTTTATTTGTAAATCCACTAAGACTATTTTAAATGGTTTTATAAGGCTACTAGATATATTTTAGTAGGAAAACACCCCAAATAGGGACCACCATTTTTTTCATTTCACGCACCCATTCATTTCCCATCAAGCATAATAGATCTAAGAGATATATTTTCATTTTTATAAGGGCTTATTCTTTAGTTTCTCTCTAGATATTTCCATCCTATGCAATTATTTGTGATTGTAAATAGTCCCAATCCATCTAAATCAATAAAATTAACCATTTTCACCTTGTCCCACTTTATCTATGTTATGCAATTTATTCTTAGCTTCATATGTAATTGAATTTACTACTTTTTTGGATATGTATGGTATGTAATAATGATTTGAAATAACTATGTATGGATACCCTCTTCCCTCCTAATAATTGTTGAATTTATTATCTCCATATTCATCTACGAGAGCTACTAACATTTGGGATTTGTATGAGTTTGGGCAGTTTTGTTAATTTTATGTGATGTTATGGGAAAGTAGGAAACTCAATTAAATATTGATATATCACCTATTTCCTTTTTCTACATTTGTCTCTCCTTTTTTGTTAGAAAATTGGTAGAATACAATTATTTTTTAGGTTTATTTTTTGTTGGGTTGGACCAACACATGTGTTTCCCATATTTTTAAATTCAAATAATTTAAAAAAAAGTCATGATCCTCAACCATGCATGTATTATTTGGCCTAGTTGGGAATGTATGAAGTTAATAACAACTACAAAAGTTTCTCTTATATTGAATAAAAAAGAGAAACCAAGGTTATGGTTGGGTTCCCGCTAGGTGATCCTTCTCAAGTTGGAATTTTACAAGGTAGACATATACCTTAGCTTCTAAAAAATTGGAGGATCTAGATCATTCTAGCTCTAACTAGTATTTTAGTAGTTAAGAAATTAAAAAAAAAAGCTCCATTGAGGAAGGATATTATTGATTTGAAGAATAAAACATGTTTTAGAAAGTCCTACTACATGTTTCTTCAAGTCTTGGGTATAAGACTTAAAGTACCTCGGGTCAAGGAGACTCCCTGACCCTTTAAGGATGTGATTATTATTTCATATGAGATTTTTAATAAGAAAGATCTAGTAAATGTTCAAGGGCCAATCTCTTAATGGATTTCTACTCCAAATAGGATGGTGTATCAGGAACTCTCTAGGTGGGTGCATTGAAATGGGTAGCAATTCCGTGGACACCCCCTAAATAAATCTTTGAAAAAAAATAACGCGAGTGCGTTATAATGCACTCGCGTTATGGATCGTTATGCCGAGCCTGAGGCTCAACAACTACAAACCAATAACGCAAGCGCGTTGTAACGCGCTCACGTTATTGATTGTTAAAAGCAAAAAAAGAAATACAAATCTCTCATTCGGATTTTGACTAGTTTTTTTTTGCAGCCGTGGCCAAAACCACCACAATTTCGCACTTGCATTCTAGGAGGAGAATTTCAAAAAAATTATTCACCAACAATCCCTATTTCCTCACAACAATGGTGCCACGACAACGAGGAGATATGAGAGGTAAGGATTCTATGGTTTTTGTTTTTAATTAGTTAGTTTTAGGTTGAATTTGTTAGTTTTAGGTTGAATTTGATATCTATTTGTTTGAATTTTTAGGAGATTCAAATCAAATTGAAAACCCTCAAAATCCTCAATAGGAATACCAACCAAATCCTTAAGATCAAAATCAACCACAACATCAACCTCCTCCACCAATGACTCAACCCCCTCCTCGCACTCAACAAAAATTAATGAGTGAAATTGAGAACAACAAAAAGAGAATTGAGGATTTGATCAGTAGGTTGAGTGATCCAAATGGTTCAACCGCATAAAGAATGACCCTAGAAAATTCATTAAAAGATATGTTAAAAAATGTAGATTCAATTAGCAAACAAATAACTAGATGGCAAGATAGGAGGCAGGCGGTTATGGATTATTATGCAAATAAACTATCATACAAGGATGTGAAGGATTTAAAAATTACAAAAGGTTATTTGTGCTCATTATTCACCGACCCACGCACAAATCAAAATCTGACCCTCAATGCGAAGAGGTTTCTTATCCATTGGTGCCACCACCAACAGATTAGGGACCATTTTTATGATCGGTGGTACATGGTCTTCGATTACCCACCGTGCAAAAATTGTTAGGTCCCACAATATTTCCTTAGGAAACTATACAGTGAGTTCATATTGAACAAAATCCCAAATTATTTTGATATGAGGGATTTCCAAGGCAGAGGTTGGGGGTTAGCTTAGGATAGACCTAGTGCACAATCAGACCCTATTCGGCAAGGTAGACGAGATCTCGCTAGGCCACCTCGTGAGCATGTTGTTATGCCTTTCGTCGCGAAGGAAAGTGCTAACGTAGAGAAATTGCAGGCAATCAACACTTTGACCAAGAGTGTCATCCATCATACTAGCCCTATTATACAGCGCCATGTAGGGGAGTCTTCGAGTGGTGGCCTTCGAACACGTGTGTCAATCTTGTGGGGCTACTTATTCATATGACCTCACCAAAACTTAGGAGACTGGTACGTAGGATCCATCTGCAGCTATGGAGATGGAGAGGGTAGCTAAAATTTTGCATGAGTCATATGACATTGATAGTCAGGTAAAAGTTAGTGCATGCGTTCATTGAATTTAATTTATTAAATTTTAATTTTGAAATGCAAGATTAACTAAAAGTGTTTTATGATTTTAATAAAATTGCAGGGTCGCAGTGTTGAGATTGGATACACTGGCCCCCCACCAACCTTTTTCTATAGTACACCTATCGCTAGGGTATTTAACTAATAAAAAATTATAAATTTATTGCATGTTAATATCATTGTTTTACGAATGGTAATTTAATATGCGATTTTGGATGTTTAACAGACTAATATTGGAGGTTTTGATGGAACACTTCCTAGTGGCGGTGGATTTACTCAAACCTTCATGCAGGTAATAGAATAAAGAGCTTAACTAATGAATCAAGTACTTAATAGATTTGTGTATTTTATATGCACATCGTTGATTACATTGAATATTTTGTTATTTTATTTTTAGTTGTTGTGAGACGATACACCTCTGAATGTGACGAGGGAAATGGATATTGGTGTGACATCTTCTATACAATCCTCAATGGCTCTAACAAAAGAGGTATGAGGAAAATTAGTAAGTTTCAATTTACATTTGTTGTTATAGATGTTAGTTAGTGAAAAATCAAACCATTATTGATTCACGTAGTTTAATTTCTATTTGTATGGTTTATACAGGGCTTGAGCATGCCTGAGCATGGGCGTGAGGATGTTTCCCTCATGGAGAGAGATCTTGAGATGGCTATAAGTGATTATTTTGTCAAATATATCATTTTTGATAATGTAATTTTTATATATTCATGTCTTTACTTCTTATTGTAACAATTAAAAATTCACCATGAACTAAACCTTAGGAGGAGTAGCAAGAGCACTCCACGAGCACAACAAAAATGAGTGACAAACCTATCACCATCCGAGCAAAAAGGAAAGGGAAAGATTTTATTTTCAAGGCATGGAGAGCAATGACTTTTGATTCCAGAGTCCTTTGTTCTATGCCTACATGGCAGTTTTGTACATATTTTTTATTGGACATATTTGACATTGTATGCCTATATGGCATTCTCGTAAGCCTATATGGCTATTTTGTACATATATTTCATACTTATATAGACATATATTGATGTATGCCTACATGGATATTTAGTTAATACAACTATATTCTATCGATGCCTATCCATATTTGCATCCTAAATTGATGGTTCAATAGTTATGAGTTACGTGTATTCAAGGAAATTTCTATGTTAATACAAATATCTTTTATCAATGCTTATACTTATGTGATTGATGTATGTTTGTGTATAGGATCATAGTAATTTTTATTTGATGATGATATTGTGTCTTTAAGGTTTATTTATTAAAGGGTGCATGAAACAAGTTTTAAATCCTTAAAAATCTTTGAATTTCTTAGGTTTTTCTATTTGTCGAGTTTGGGCTCCGAGCCCGAGTCCAAGTCAAAAAATGGCTTGTCAAGTTTGAGGCAAGTCGAAGTCTTGTAACACTAGTGTTAACACATCAATGAATAATGTATATGCCGATGAAGAGAGAACCCATCCTTGTTTCCAGACAAACCATGGTATAGATATGGGTGGTCGAGATAAAACATCACTCTTCTAGAAAGTTCGAACCATAATCTTTCATGGCTACAAACACACCTTCATTATGTGTGTTCTTGATCCTACCGAAGAAATGGTGGAACATGTTGTAGATCAAATATTGCAGCCCTAATTCCACAAGAAGGTTACTTGTCTCAATTTTCGCAAATGTCTTTAAGATGTTCATCCTTCTTGAGTAATGCCAACCACTATCATCAATTTCCATGCTTCTAATGGAAAGTCAATTTGTTGCAATACCCAAAGGCTAGCAGGTTCATTCACTCTAATACGACTGTAATGACTCGAGCTCTGGATCAATAGATTTTTTATTTAATTTTTATTGGATTGACAAAGGTTGTCATCCAATATTATTAAGATAGATAATGGATTCCCCAAATTATAAATGAAATAAATTTTGAATATGAAATCTAATTCAAATATTAATTTGATAATGAAAATTTGATAAATAAATATAATAGTTGTTTCTAATTAATCAATTAAAATAATGTGCTAGCTTTGAATATAAATCTTCCTATCATTGATATATAGGCCTTGAGAATTGGGATACCTTTCCTATTCGATACTTTGTACTCATGCATCTAACTTTGAGTCCTTTTCGGATTATATGCTTGAAATGTATACTCCCATATTATAATTTTTTTCTCATATAGACCAATCCCTCACTAGGTAATTCAATAATAAAAATAAGTCCGCGAATTGATTACCTTGATCTTTGCTTCTTATTCTCTCTTATACTCGAAAACTACACAATTGAATCTTGACAGAAATATCACAATTTGACACATTGTAGAAAATGCCTCCTACTTATCAATTTATGAGCTAAAGGGGCTCTATAATGAATGTTTCATAAGCCACAAGACTTGATGAAGGTTTTGCAAATCGGGTTGCAAGCTAAGTGGGCTTAACCTTGGGGAGAAAAATTTGTGGTTAAGCGCTTGAGCTGGAGTAGTACTAGGATGGGTGACCTCCTGGGAAGGCCTAGTGCCTCACCTCTGTGAGCATCACCTACATGCAAATAGTGCTAAGTGGGCCATCCATTATCATGAGAGATGGGTTCTTGTGAGCTCAACCCTCTTTCAATCCATGTCAACCTTGGGACCATACAAGAAGCTATAGGTCATACCAAGTATGGGATCAACAAGTTTGTATAAGAAATCTAAAAAATAGAGAACAGTGTGAGTAATTATTATCTTATCTTCTCCAAAAGTTCATCAACAACCTCCATTCGAGCCTCTCAAGGCTTTACATAGTGTTTTACACCCTTTTCTAACTGATCCACACCCTCAACTAACTAAAAACCAACTTTCAAAATAAGTAACTGTTGCATTTCAAATTTGTTGCTTTAAGCAACTTACAAATTTGTAACTTTAGCCTCCTCCAATCTAAGGGATTGATCTGGTGGAACATAGCTCAGAGTGATTCCATGTGTTTCTGTGCGAAAGAGGACCATGCCTAGCATAAAAATACCTATTTGGACGTGTTGGAACAGTCTGTTTGGTCACACAAGTTGTAGAAAGAAAATTGCACCACTTTGCAACTTTGCACTGCTTGCATTTGATGCTTTTTCCATCAAGTGAAAATCCACCACGATGGGAAAACCACTCTCAGATAGCCAAAACTGAGAGAGGTTTTTGTAGAGGGGCTCAACGTTATCCTATAGGATCAAACAAAAAGTTTCTAAGCATAACGATATCTGAGTAATAGTATGCTGAAGTTTGCAACCATTTTGCACTTTGGACCCTTAAGGGATCAATCTGGTGAAACGTAGCTTGGAGCGATTCCACGTGTTTCAGTGCAAAACAAGACCATGCCTAGCATAAACATACCTATTTAGATGTGTTGGAACAGTTATTTTGGTCATACGAGTTGCAGAGCGAAAGTTGCACCACTTTGCAACTTTGCATAGCTTGAATTTGACACTTTTTCCATCAAGTAAAAATCCGCTACCACGAGAAAACCACTCCAAGATAGCCAAAACTGAGAGAGGTTTTTCTAGAGGGGCCCAACGCCTTCCTGTAGGATTAGATGAGAAGTTTATAAGTGTAACAGTATCCAAGTAATAGCATGTTGAATTTTGCAGCCATTTTGCACTTTGGACCATTCAGGGATCGATCCGGTGGAACATAGCTCAGAGCGATTCCACATGTTTCAGTGAAAAAAAAGACCATGAATAGTATAAAAGTACCTATTCGGATGCATTGGAATAGTTAGTTTGGTCATACGAGTTGCAGAGCGAAAGTTGCACCACTTTGCAACTTTGCACAACTTGAATTTGACACTTTTTCCATCAAGTGAAAATCCGCCGCCACAAGAAAACCACTCTAAGACAGCCAAAACCAAGAGAGGTTTTTCTAGAGAAGCCCAATGCCTTCCTGGAGGATTAGATGAGAATTTTATAAGTGTAACGGTATCCAAGTAATAGCATGTTGAAGTTTGCAGCCATTTTGCACTTTGAACCCTTCAAGGATCGATCCGATGGAATATAGCTCAAAGTAATTCCACATGTTTTGGTGCAAAAAAGGACCATGCCTAGCGTAAACATTCCTATTAGGATGTGTTGGAATAGTCTGCTTGGTTACACAAGTTTTCAAAATGAAAGTTGCACCACTTTGCAACTTTGCATTGCTTGCATTTGATGCTTTTTCCATCAAGTGAAAATCTACCACCACGAGAAAATCACTCTGAGTTAGCCAAAATTGAGAGAGGTTTTTATAGAGGGGCTCAATGCAATCCTGTAGGATTAGACAATAAGTTTCTAAGTGTCATGTTATCCAAGTAATAGCATGTTAAAGTTTGCAGCCATTTTGCACTTTGGACCCTTTAGGGATCGATCCGATGGAACATAGCTCAAACAAATTCTACATTTTTTGGTGTGAAACAAGACCATGCATAGCATAAAAATACCTATTCAGACGCATTGGAATAGTTAGTTTTGTCATACGAGTTGCAGAGAAAAAGTTGCACCACTTTGCAATTTTGCACAACTTGAATTTGACACTTTTTCCATCAAGTGAAAATCCTTCACCACGAGAAAACCACTCCAAGATAGCTAAAACCAAAAGAATTTTTTCTACAAGGTCCCAATGCCTTCTTGTAGGATCAAATTAGAAGTTTCTAAGTGTAATGGTATCCAAGTAATAGCATGCTGAAGTTTGCAGTCATTTTGCACTTTGGACCATTCAGGGATTGATCTGATTGAACATAGCTCAGAGCGATTCCATGTGTTTTGATGCAAAAGAGGACCATGCCTAGTGTAAAAATACCTATTTTTACGTGTTGGAACAACCCGCTTGTTCACACAAGTTGCAGAATGAAAGTTGCACCACTTTGCAACTTTGCATTGCTTGCATTTGATGCTTTTTCCATCAAGTGAAAATCCGCCACCACGGGATAACCACCTCAAGATAGCCAAAACTGAGAGAGATTTTTGTAGAGGGGATCAATGTGATCCTATAGGATCAGACAATAATTTTCTAAGCATCATGGTATCCGAGTAATAGAAAGCTGAAGTTTGTAGCCATTTTGCACTTTGGACCCTTCAGGGATCGATCCGGTGGAACATAGCTCAGAGTGATTCCACGTGTTTTGGTGCAAAATAGGACCATTCCTAGCATAAAAATACCTATTCAGACGTGTTGGAATAGTATGATTGCTCACACAAGTTGCAGAATGAAAGTTGCACCACTTTGCAACTTTGCACTGCTTGCATTTGATGCTTTTTCCATCAAGTGAAAATCTGCCACCACGGGAAAACCACTCTGAGATATCCAAAACTAAGAGAGGTTTTTGTAAAGGGGATCAACACAATCCTATAGGATTAAATGAGAAGTTTCTAAGCATTACAATATTCGATTAATAGCATGTTGAAGTTTGCAGCCATTTTGCATTTTGGACCCTTAAGGGATCGATCCGGTGGAACATAGCTCAGAGCGATTCCACGTGTTTCGATGCGAAAGAGGACCATTCCTAGCATAAAAATACCTATTCGGACACGTTGGAGCAGTTAGTTTGGTCACATGAGTTGCAGAGCGAAAGTTGCACCACTTTGCAACTTTGCACAACTTGAATTTGACACTTTTTCTATCAAGTGAAAATCCACCGCCACAAGAAAACCACTCTGAGATAGCCAAAACTGAGAAAGGTTTCTCTAGAGGGGTCCAACACTATCCTGTAGGATCAGAAAAGAAGTTTCTTAGTGTCATGGTATCCAAGTAATAGCATGTTGAAGTTTGCAACCATTTTGCACTTTGGACCTTTAAGGGATCGATCTGGTGGAACATAGCTTAGAGCGATTCTACGTGTTTCAATGCAAAAGAGGACCATGCCTAGCATAAAAATACCTATTTAGACATGTTGGAAGAGTTCTCTTGGTCACACGAGTTGCAGAAAAAAAGTTGCAAATTTTTTACATGACCTTCATATGACCTTTTTCACATTGTTTACATTTTAAAATTCAAAGTTTGCAAATTTTCCTATTCAACGCATTTACATAACAAGGTGCTACTACACCAAACATGAACTCAAACCTTACAATATTTGAGTATATCTCATTATGTAGTTAAATCTTATTACAATGCCTTAGGCACTTCATTCTCACAGATCTTTTATAATGGCACTCATACATTCAAGATTCTCTTTAAATGTCTACATCACAGGTGCTCATTATGAGGTTAACTTCAAATTAGTAACTTGATATTCCCTTGCTAAGCTTCACACACTCTTTTATAATGGCTTGAAATCAAAATTGAGATTTGTCAAGATCATCAAAATAAGGATGTTGCATTGCTTTTTTGGCTGAGATTCTCTTTGATGGCTCTTAAATCAACATTTTCCGCAACAAAAGATCAATCACTTTTTAGTAGTTTACTTACAAATACGCAAAGTAAAAGAGAAAAAGAAACAGCATCCAAAATGGAAATGAAATAAAAATAAATGGAAGGCACTTATATATTTTGCATGCAGGCATCAAAATAAGGATGTTGCATTTCTTTTATGGCTGACATTCTCTTGGATGGCTCATATATCTACATTTTTTGCAAGGGGACACCAATCACTATAAAAGAAGATGATAACATTGGCATCAAACAAATTAATGTGCATACAAGTATAAATTAATAAGAACCAATGTGCATATACTTACAAATTAATCCAACGAACCATCTAGGTCTACTCTACTCTTTATTGTGTCAAGTATTGCCTCATGATCAGACTCACAAACCTTCCATAATGTCTTGTTCAAAGGTCTACCCCCATATTTGGTCAAATGAACATTGGATGCCATGACAAGGTTCAAGTAATGAAGAATCTTACGATGCATGTCAAAGTCCTGAAATAGCCAATGTTTAAGACTTGAATGTGGGTACCTTCTAAGCCATGTTCCATTAACCATAACTAAGCCTGTAGGGTATTCGATGTTTTCTCCATCTATAACTGGGGCCTCCAATTTTTTTTTGGTCTCAACACAATGACACAAGTAATAGTCTGTTCCCTCTTCATTGTCTTCATTTTCAATAACTACATAAACATTCCTTGCACTGATATGTGCAAAAAATCTGTTGAAATTTGTCAACATTATGAATACAGTTCAAAATAAGATAATGATATGGAATTTCAACAACTAAGAAAGTAGATATATCACCTAGTTGAACTAGATCTGATATGTGGTCAAAGTCGACCGATGATTCCATCTATGTTAGTCCAATGCCATCGGAGGGCGATACATGTGAAGTGGGCTAGCTTGTGAACCATTTGTCAACCCACTCCCCTAACTCACAATCATTCCAGGCTTGCATTGTACATGGAGAACAAAAGCATGCCATATTTTGTGTATCGATACTCCATGAACTTGCATTTGAGCTAAGGAAAGAGTGTACCTCACTTGATCGTGTTAGTGTACAACAGTCTTCATATGGTGCAATGTTAGTATCATACATCAACCAAAAAAATCTATGTACTAAAGATGTACCTTCATTACCTTGACCCATCAAAGCATTACACCACTCGCCAATTGATTTTGCATCTATCAACTTTGCACTATCTTTATACTTTAACTCTTCTCATGCTAATGCTCTTTTCACACATGCTCTTGCACCATCATTCTCCCCCTTTCCATGTCTAGCCTCACAAAATTTCCACATATGTTGAACACCTGTAATGACATGCATCCTGCACAACTAGTAGAACATGCACGAGTTCTTGAACTATGTTGCACAGTTATCAGACCATATTATATGTTGATCGTATTTTATGCCCCTTTGAGCCAAAAAACTATGGAATATCTGGAAGCAACCTTGCACGAACTCTGGAGAATTTGTGCGATCATCACTAATGTAAAAGTGGTACTCCCTCAATACCTTCCTTTGCTTATTTGTTCTATAAGATGCATGAACGAATGCTATGTGCACAAATATCGAAACTTGTGTGGAGTTGTAATATTGTGACTACACCTCATGTTGTGGTTGTAGAGTGTATTTCTCTGCAAAGTCAACAATGGATACTATGCTTCCAATTGGAAAGGTGTACTTGCATAGCTTGAACTGTGTGTCCAACCATCGGGCTCTATGGGTATGCATTGCATACTCAGACAATATATTGTCACGAAATGTGGTCATAAATTGGTACACTAGAATCTTCTCAATAACCAAATGACACATTTTTGCTTGAGACCCATCTTTTGTAGCATATTCCACTGTTTTATACTTCCCGAACTCTACTAGTTTTTGTCCCACCTCATCTGTGCTTTCCATATGTTGACATACTGGCATACGTTGGAAGCTACCAAACGTGAACCATCCAAGCATGTTGTCCTATAGAATATCTGGCCATCCTCTATTTCACATAAATTTTTTGATAAGAACTCTCTTAAAGATTTTGGTGGGGCTTCTATGCCACAACCTTGCAAAAAATCGTTAGTATGCAAATCTAAACATATAGAACGATAAACATCATAATGGTTAGAAAATTCAATATGTAGTCTACAAAAAAAAGTAGTGCATGTGTGATTTATCTTCACATAAAAAGGTTTAAGCAGTTCAAAAAATCTTTGAGAATACTAATTTGAGGATAATTATTTTCAAATTTCCAAAAAGATTGGGTTTGAGTCATATCCAAAAAATTCTTTGGATGTGGCTCACGATTTCGATTACCGATTCTCCTTCTTATCACATCCCTTTGATTCAGAGATGGCCTTGTGTTATTCTTCCAATACTCTTCAATTAGTGTTCTCAAGGCTTTGAAAACTTCTTTATATTTTTGTGACAGTCTCCCCAAGAATTCCCATAATTCATTTGTATCATTGCCCTCAATTCTTTGTTGCCTTTGAATGACTCTTGATAAAATTTTTCTACTAATTCTCATTTGTTCACTAGTCTTTTTAATTAGGCGAGCTCTCTTTGTTTGACAACTTACCAAAGTCAATGTAATGACACGTCAGGTGACATTACTATCCTTTGAGCATGAGGTCTTACCCACACTCTCATAAGCATCCATTAGGTTATTCACAATAGTGTCTTCACTCGATGCATTCGATGTTCTCAATCCAAGAGTCCTCATGATGTTCCTATACTTTACACCCCGCATCATTTCAACAAACAGTTAAAATCTTGCAGTCTCATTTAGCCTTTCAAATAATAGTTCCCAAATCTTATCAACATATCTTCTACAAGTGCGTGTTGAAATCTTACCTTCCACGTGCTATAAAATCTCATCATCAATATTAATCAAATACTTTGGCTTTCTATGCAAACTTCTTGATGGTGTTCTCCTAGGTACATACATCTCAACATTAGGAATTTTACCAATATTTAATTGAGGTGGGCTAGATTGCATACCTTTGATTGAGGGTGGAGAAGAAGACATACCTTGTGTTTCACATGGGGATGATGGCATACCTTCTTTGTCAATTTCGAGTGATGATGTAATCTCAACTTGAGATGTGTTGGATGGTGTCCAACAATATTCACTTGCGGTACATGGTGTCCCTCCATATTCACTTGCAGTAGATGGTGTTTGTCCATATTCACTTGTGCTAGATGGTGTCCCTCCATATTCACTTGTGCTTAATAGTGTCCCTTCATATTCACTTGTCGTAGAGGGTGTGTCTCCAACTACAATATTTGAATCTGTCTTACGATGATGCTTTCACATTCGTGCTTATTGTGCTGCCAATTCCCATTCTGTTTTTTACGGTTGAGGTTCCACTACAATTGGGTTGTTTTCATCAATCATTTCCAATTTCTTCTTTTCATGATATGTCGCCACCTGAAATCTCTCCTTTTCTTTCAAGGTTTCGTTCTCTTTGTTTGTTAGTTTCCTCTTTGTCTTTTTCTTCGGCATGGTGGATAATTTTATCTATACCATGGTAATGAGTCGAATATTAGTTCCTAAAAAATGTATCCATTCAAGTTAATTGAAAAATATGTCATTGAAGGCTTAATTTAAATAATACTTACAATCATCACGTACAAAAGTTAACCTAGCATGTAGACAAATGTGTAGAAACTATGGAAGCACTAGGCTGGCCAGAGCACATTTCTAACTAAAAGTGAATAACCATGATGGTGATTCTGAAAAATAATGAGTGAATGAAATTGTGAGTGTTTGATAAGTTTTTGGTTTAGGAGCACCTTGACAATCTATGCTTCCATTTTGAAATTTGATTCATTTTTGGGTATCTTCATGTTGTAAGAGGGTCATTAAAGACATTTTCTATGTACCGGTTATATGAGCTTTCAAAGGAACGTTGTTTGTTATTTATAGGCATTGGGGGGAGTTGGTTTTCATTGAAAAGGGTTTAAAAAACCTCCATTGGCTTGAAGGGAGGATTTTTGTTCATTTTGCAATCCATTTATTTGATAAAAAAATATTGTTTTCCATAAATTCACTGGTTTTTTTGCACTTTCCTACACTTGTACGGATATATAAAACCTCCCCTTGATAGAAAACTAATATAATATTCTAGGCACATTTCTTAACTCTCTAATGCATTAGCTTTGAGGGCTTAATAGTATGTTTGAAGGGAGCAATTGACAATTTTCTGAAACTGCTCATTTGAAGCTAGTCAAGGGTTTGAGTAGGATTTAATTATGAAATGACCATCCCACCTAATGTTATGACTTGTTTCTCAGTGGGATGACATGCACATTTTTATATTATGGTATTATATTTTTTAACATGCCTTGGAATGAAACTAATGACAATAGGATGGGGTTCTTAGGCTGAAACAAGCACTTTTCCATGAGAATTTGAGGAACCAAGGAGTGATTTTGAAAAAGTGTTGAAGGAGTGGTCTATGTAATGAAATTTTGACCTTGTGCAGGGTATTTTGGAGATGTTTGATTCTTTGGGATGGTCTGGGAAGGCCCGGGTATAGGAGTTTCTATAAACCCTCCCTCTTTGCATTGAAAAATGGGGGGTTTTGTATTGGCAGCCTAGTTGAGCAGGTAAGGTCCTAAGACCTAGAAAATATCTTGTTTTGAGACCTAATTAAAGACTTTTTTGGGTTTGTATGTCTGGTGTGAGGATCTAAGGGTAGTTCCTTTGTAAAATTGGCCTACTTGGAGGCCTAAAATAGTGAAAAGGTTGGTTTTATTAAAGTTGTCCCAAAGGAGTCATGTGATGGGTTAAGGTATGTCTTGCAAATCTGAAATGTGTGCTAGAATCATTCTTTTATTTTCCTAGTGTTTTGGAAAGTTTAGGATTTAAAGGCCCAAAATTGGTTTTGCATAGTAACTAGATTCTAGGGGTGAAATGTCGAAAATAGTGTTTATGTTTGTTGTCCAGCTTGGAGGAGTGTTGGGATTGGTCCATTAGGTCTATTTAATCTTGTTAGATGCCTTGGTTTGGGAGATACATGTGAAACTTTGCAGATGCTTGGCTACTAGTAATGTGGATAGTGAACAAAGGAACTAAGTTTGTGTGTAAGGGCATACTTCTGAAAGGTTTCATTTTTGTTGTACTAACTCAAAAAAAAGATTTATTAAGCAAAGAATGGTTTGGTTGTGCCTTAATAATTATAGTTTGTGTTTGTCAACAATGGTGCCATTATGGAAGATTTAAGACAACTTGTGAATGACATAATCATTGGTTGATGTTTTGAGGAACCTAGTTGATTTTAATTAGTTATTTTCAATATTTTCAAGGTGTTTTGAAGGTCCTTATAAGGAATTTTGAACTCTTAATGCTAATTTGATTATATGAATCAAATATTTTGTGAAGGGAAATATAGTTGAATAAATGTGTCAAGAAAAGTGTTGATTTCTTCCTTTGTACTGCATTAGTTTGTGCAGAGGTATTGGAAGGTGTTTGGACCTTTCAGAGGAATGGGAGAGGCTTGGATTTGTATTAAAGGATGAATTTTGGTGAATGGTTCTGAGTTTCTAATCAGCTTTATGCAATGTTACAATCAATTATATGATGGTTAATCTATTTTTTTGAGTTTGTCAAAGAGTTGAAACCAAGTTCTAATGTTTTGATGAAAAGATGGTTGAGTTTGTTTGTTGATCTTCTTCAATTTAATTTAGGGTCAAAAGTACCCTTGATGATTTGTGGATCTTGGAAAATGTTCTGCATCAAGTTTAAAATAGTAATTGGCAAGTGTATATAATTGTGTATATAATGGTAATTTAAAATATGCATTGACAACCTAAGGTTATAATGAAAAATAAAAATGAAAGCAAGCCATAATAAAATGAAAGAATTTTTTTAAAGACTTCACATACCTAAAAAACCAGAATTTCAAATGGAGGAGTTCAACCCAATTATGTAGCCTTAGCTTCTTCTTTCTTCAAACTCCACAACAATTTGACTTGTTCAAAATCTTGTTCCCCTCCAAACTTCAATTGTATATCAGTTTTCAATGGAATTCAAACATCAATTGATATTATATGTATTTCAACATGGAAACTCTACTATTTCATACAAAGGTGGTAGAAAGATCATGGAAAAGGTGATGGAATGTGAAAAACATGCTTGCACACCGTTCAAACAAAAACTGCCAAGCCTTTGCCATTTTATTTTTGGCTTGCGGTTGCACCTTACCTTTACAATGCTCACTGCTCTCGACGTTCTCCATGTGGCTGCCTCGCGAAGCTTTTTTCTTTTGTATCACTTCAATTTTTTCTGGTCTCCATCTGCGTGTCGCGTGGCTTTTTTTGGTTGCTTTCCAAGCTGGGCCCGCCTTGTGTTTGCTTTTGCTCAGAGCGCTCCATGTGGCTCCCTCTCATAAATTTTCGCTAGGCATTTCTTCAACCTTTTTCCAAGCTCCATCTGAGCAACACGTGGTGATTTTTTCCGTGCCAGTTACCTTGGAAATGATGCTTCACTTTTTATGCTCACCTACTGCCGCATTTCTTGTTGTGGTGTCGTGTGTTCTCACCTACTGCTGTGTGGTTTTCCATTCCATGTTGTGGCTTTGATGGCATGCTCCTGGCCAATTGATGTTCGTTGTGGCAGCTCGAGGTGATCTGGGCCATTGGTCTCTGCTCGCGTTTCTTCTTCTCTTGGTGTGTTTTCAGGGGGTGGGCTGGCCTATATATTCGACCATATTTCTTTTTATGAGTTGTTAGTTAAGTTTGCAAAAACTCTCGAGCACTGGGAAGTAGGCCTTTGTAATATTTTTATTCAATTTGAAAGCTCCAGACTGTGCCAAATAAATTCAGTCTTTCTATTTATTCATGTTTTTCATGAGACTATTGGTTTGTGCCATTATCTTCTTTTATTGTATGAATGCCTATTCTTTAGCTTTCTATAATCCTTCATAACTTAATAAACGCAGATCATGTTTTTCTTCAACTCTTCTGTGTTAGCTAAAAGTTATGCTAAGATTATGTTATGCAGGTTAGAGGGTACTCCTACATTTTAAGTGATTTCAAGAATATTAGCTTAATGAACAACAATTTAGTGGTTTGGTCCTTTGCATTCTGCACTGTGCTCTACTAGATTTGTTTAAGACTTTGGCGCATCGCCTGTAGTGTAAATTTTATATTTTTGCTATCTTTCTCACCTTTTACTTTCCCCACTAAACGAAGAGTCAGCTTTGGTAAAATCTCAAGGGGTCACTTAGCTAGCACACCACGTCCCCCAATAGCTACGTTTTCCATGAGACTGCTACTACATGCAAATTTCTACGTCAACAGTTCTTTTTTTGGCATGCCCGATAGGACCGTGAACTAACACGTTTGCCTAATTTTATAAGTGTGTATGAGCCATCGACCTGTAACTAGGTCGTAGACTGCAAGAGTCCTTGGTCAGCTCGTACCACCATTATTTTTTGTCCACACGAGAGGTCAGTGAGGTAGCCCTTCACCTCCTCCGTCTCCTCCATCTCCACCATCACCTGCTCCACTTGTACCTATGGCTGCTAGAAATTATGTAGCCTGGGACTCTGGCAGTCCTTTTGTTGCACCTGTGCCTCCTGTAGTATGGGCTCCCATCCCCACTTCCATTGTAAAATCTATTCCTAAGTATTTCGGGGATGATTCAAAGACACAAACAGAGCATCTGCAAGATGTTGCATATGTATGTCTGGTACATGGCATATCAAATGAAAACATACTTCTTAGGCTACCCACCACCTCCTTCCGAGTAAAGGCTCTAAACTGGTACCGGACTCTCAAAGCTAGTACTATTGCAACTTGGGACCAGCTCGGAACTCCGTTTTATGAACGTTTCTCCAATGTTGGTGATAGATCATCATTGTACCATCAAATGGAAAATATAAAGCAAGCTCCTCATGAGGCTATGCCCGATTTCAACGTGAGGTTCCATTCGACCTAGTAGAGAGTGCCTGCTAGCAGCCAACCACCTCTGGATCTGGCGTTCATGTTCTACCTAAAGTCGATCAATGTCGACATCTCCATGATGTTACAAGCTCTTGGCGGAGAGACTCTACCCAATGCTTATGCCTTGGCTGTCACTACGGAAAATAATCTGATTGCCGCTGGAAAGTTGGCACCAAGACCGATATCCCACTATTCTTCAAATGCAATGTTGTGGAAGCTAAAGTCCCTTCCACTAGTGTGCCTGCGGCTCCACCCCAATCTATGTACATGTATCTCAAAAGTTCTTTGAGCACAACTCCGATGATAGCTCCAATGATAGCTCATGTACCTAATTCCTTGGTTGTCGAGATGAATGAGAGGAGAGAACAGATGTGAGCTATGACCAATGAGTTAACTACTATGAAGCGACATCAATATAGTTATCAGAAGCTGGCTTACCAGAGTTACCAAGGTGGAAAAGCTTCATACCAATCAAATCAATGGAAGGATAGGTCATGTGGAAATACCTTGGCTCAGCCGAGTAACCAGATGGTTTTGGTAACCCTGCCAATACAGACCGTTCATCCTAGTTCAAATAAAGAGATAGTCATGGGGCAGAATAATTTAGCTAAAGATACCAATTCATGGTGCTTTCCTTGCAATTATGCACACATGCCAATAAATTATCTGTGGGGAAATTTACAATAGAAGATCGCAGACCAACGAAGCTAGGGCAGCACATCTGATCTTAGCAACCACTCATACGCCTCCCAGCAAATGGACAATGTTGTCCTTGCTGCTCAAATGCAAGGGATGTCTATTCAGTAGGAATCAGACATTGTTCCCAATCAAGCACTCTTTTCTTGGATGGAGGGAGAAGAGTCCGTATTCTGAATGACATCCCTATGGATAAAATGCCCCAGATACAATCTGACTACAACATGCGTTCAAAGCGTAGATTCATTGGAGAGTTCATAGCCTTTCCTACCAATGCTTCATCGCAACCCATGCCTAGCCAAGTGGTAGGCCTATTTCCCACCCCACCACAGTCTAAGGCGGCTATTCCTAACTCCCTGAATCCACTTCCTCCGAAGGCAAAGGCTCCATCGATCACCTTTGCTATTGCCAAACAACTAGATGCATCGGCCGTGAAGCCAATGTCAACTATGAAACCTAAAGAGCAAGCAAATATGACTCACCAGTCGAGAGCGCAGTTCAACGTGGTGGAACAACTGAAGAAGTCATCTGCCAACGCTTCTCTGTGGGATGTCCTAGCTATTCTGGAGTAGAAGGTATTATTACAAAAGGCTTTATCAGGAGAGGAGGACGTGAAGATACCTACTCAGTCTAATGAAGAGAAAGTATGCAGGCCCAACCTAGATAAAGTGTTGACAATTGAACCAGAGGAGAAGCTCAAGTCCAGAAAAGAAAGTAAGCCTAAACCTAAGCCTTTCTTTCTAACACTTATTATTGGTGACAAGCTGCTACACAATTGCATGATCAACTTTGGTGCTAGCACCACTATCATGCCAAAGCAAGTAGTTGATGCTTTGGGCTTAAAATATGAGCTTGTGAACAAAGGAGTCATGCAGCTAGATGGAAATAAAGTTGATACCGTTAGGATAATCAAGGTGTTGCCTATGACTTTGTTTTCCTACCCTAGTATCATTGTAAATTAGGATACTGTACTCATTGATATTCCTCCTCTATTTGGTATTTGTTTGTCCTAAGAATTCACAGAAAATGTCGATGGATATGTAACACTGGACTGGTCACAACTGATCCTAAGGACCAAACATTGAGCCAAGATGAAACTATTGTCAAAAATTTGCATTCCGAACATGTTGCTGACAAGGTCGTGCTCAAGTTTGAAGCAACACACACTTCAATCACTCGAGAAGAGAGGTTCAATGTGGAATTTCTGGAAGAAGAAGAGGTTACTAGTTCCCGGATAGAAGACGAGGAAAATTTGTTGAAAGAGTTTATTAATACAGACCCTTTCGGGAATTACCATGCGACTGGCCTTGGAACCTATGTTATACATGAAGAAGGGTAGATTATGCCCAAAGTTACTAAGGAGCCCGAAGGTGAACAATCTTTAGGAATATGGACTTTGTACTTTGATGGCACAATATGTAGAGTAGGAGCTAGGGTGGGAATTTGTTTGATATCCCCTTCTGAGGAAAAGACCTTGACGTTGTATCGCTTCTAGTTCATGTGTTTGAACAACGAAGCAAAATATGAAAGTCTTTTCCATGGTTTAAGCCTTGCAAAATAAATGGGTGCAAAGAAGATAAGTGTGTTTGGAGATTCAGAGTTGGTGGTCAACCAAATCCGTGGAATTTCTGTCACAAAGAATATTTGTATGTGATCCTATCGACATAGAGTCTGGGATCTGATTGACAACTTTTAGGCATTCAATATTCAGGCTATTCCAAGGGAGATGAATTCCAAAGCTAACAGAATGGCAACTATCGGGGCTCGGTTTAAACTGGCCTCCAAATTATTGAGAAATAAGCATGCGGTAAGGGTAATTGTAAGACCCGTTGTTCCAGATAACAATCAAGACTGGAAAGTTTTCGATAGCGATGCTCATATTGCATCATTCCTCTAGTCATCTAGAGAATTTTTCGATCAATTGCAACCGAAGATCATCGAGGCTTATGGGGATCAAATTATCCAGTTAAAATCCAATGAACTTTCGAGAGGGCTAGTCACTCTGGAGAGCCTGTTTGATTCTGATGATGCAAGGAGAGACGAAAGGAAGCTCGTGGATGACAAGGGTCATTATAGTGATTTGCATATTGGGGAAGACAAAAAGCTCAAGGTCGAGAAAGAAGTTTCTCAGAAGAATAAGGACAAATTAAGACATTTATGTGAAGAATACCTGAGTGTAGTAGCCTAGTCATATGATGATCTTAAGGGATACGACCTTGGGATCATCGAACATACAATTGATTTTTCAGAAGGGGTGAAGCCAGTTCGTCAAAGGCATAGACCTGTGAACCCAAAGATAAAGTCTCTTGTGTCACAGGAGTTAAATAAGTTGATCGCATTTCGAATAGTGTTTAGATCAAACACAACACTTGGTTGTCAAACCTGGTGCCATTCCAGAAGAAAAATGGGGACATACGCCTGTGCATAGACTTTCGAGACTTGAATAGAGCATCCTTAAAAGATCATTACCGCCTGCTTTTAATGAAGGTAATTTTGCAAACTGTAGCTGGCTCCAAAAATTTTTCAATGTTGGATGGTTTTTTGGGCTACAACCAGATTCGCGTAAAAGAGGAGGACCAACACAAGACATCATTCACCACAAAGTGGGGGACTTATGCATATGCTAAGATGCCTTTTGGACTCTCGAATGCTAGAGCCACTTTTTAGAGAGCTATGGAAATTGCTTTTAAGGATCTGATCCATAAGATTATACTCATCTACTTGGATGATTTGACATTATTTTCAAAATATGTTGATGATCACTTTGATCATTTGGAGCTTGTCTTCCAGAAGTGCTAGGAATTCGAGATTTCTTTAAACCTGAAGAAATGTGTGTTCGGAGTCCCCCAGGGGAAGCTATTGGGATATGTTGTCTCTAAGGAAGGCCTTGCCATTGATCTATAAAGAGTTGATGCGATTCAGGAACTTTTGTTACTTTTCAACAAGAAGGGTGTGCAATCTTTTCTGGGTAAGGTCAACTTCATCAGCTGATTCATTACAGATTTTGTAGGTATTTTTCGGCCTATTACCTTAATGCTAAAAAAAGACCAAGTTTTCAAATGGACGGTGGAAGCCAAAAAAGATTTTGAGCTTATAAAAGAGGCTATTTCTTCTGCTCCTGTGTTGGTAAACCCCGACATATCAAAATATTTTATTGTGTATGTTTTTGGTGGTGGAAATAGTATTGCCATAGTACTTATGCAAAAGAATGATGAAGAGAAAAGAGAGTCCCATGTTGCTTTTTATTCACAAACCTTGAAAGAGTATGAAGTAAAGTACAAATTTGTAGAAAAGCAGGCCTTTTCCATTGTCAAAGGGTTTAAGAAGTTCCGACATTTGATATCATATAACAAGGTGATTGTTTGTGTACCGCACCCTAGTGTGTGGGAGTATATCATAGAGGAAGAAATCACAGAAAAAAGAGCTAATTGGATCACAAAGATCATGAAATATGATATTGAAGTTAGATTTATCAAGAATGTCAAAGGAAAATGACTGTATGACTATCTCATAGAAAATAGTGAAACAGTAACAAAACTTGAGGCTCTGGAACCTGTGTTTTTGAACAAAGAAAATTCCCAAGGTGACTAGTTGGAAGATAGAATAGTCTTCATGTAGACAGGAAGGTATCCGATCAATATTCCTTCATTTAAAAGGCATTTCTATCATTTGCAAAATAGTAATTATATTCTCCTGGAGGGTTTCTTGTTTAAAATAAATTTTAATGGTGTTCTGCTAAGGTGTGTAAACGAGGAATAGGCCAAGAAAATATTAGATCAATGTCACAATAGCTCGAATGGAGGTCATTTTTCCACAAGGACCACAACAATTAAAGCTATATGTGTTGGTTATTTTTGGCCGACACTCTTCAATGATGCATTTATACTGATTAGGTCTTGCAATGAATGTTAGTTTCATGTCAGAAGGAGAAAGAATGTTGCTATGCCATTGAGGCCTATAGTTGTAGAAGAATCTTTTGCTCAATGGGGCTTAGATTTCATTGGGATGATTAACCCTTTCTCCTCAGCTGGACATAAGTGGACATTGACAGCTATGGATTACTTCACCAGGTGGACAGAGGCAGTGCCATTAAAAAATGCTACAGAGGTGGAGATTGTTAATTTCCAAGAGGAGTTGGTAGCCAGATTTGGCCCGCCTAAGACAATCATTTTTAACAATGCTAAAGCATTTCTCGGTTCAAAGATGAGCCAATTCACATTGAAATATGGGGTTTTCCTAAAAACCTCTTCTAACTATTATCCCTAGGGGAATGGCCTCACAGAGTATACTAACAAAAACCTCATCAGGCTAATAAAGAAAATAGGCTCAGAACACCAGAAAGAATGGCATAGGAACCTCCGAAATGTGTTGTGGGTAGACTGAATCACGCCCAAACAGATATTGAAGACATCTCCTTATGAAATGGTGTACAAGAAGGAGACATTGCTGCCTATTTCCACAAAAATTCCTGCCCTTTAGTTGCTTAAATATTTGAAAATTGAACAAAACGGAGCAATGGAGGTGAGGTTTTCCGAGTTAATCGAGGTACAGGAAAAAACAGAGCATGCCCTTGAGGCGATGAATAGTCACCAGCAGGTGGTTAAGAAATGGTTTGGCAAAAAGGTGTCAGATCAAGGGTTACAATGTGGAGATTTGGTGCTCAAGTTCAATGAGCAAGGAGCAAAGCCCGGTCAGCATAGCAAGTTTGACAGCCTCTAGGAAGGGCCTTTCAAAATTACCCAATGCAAATAGTTCAACTCTTTTGAGTTGGAAGACGAAGAAGGTAACACCCTCATTATTCTAGTCAATGGAATACATCTTAAATTTTTTTATTAATCCTACCTTTGTGAAGGCCGTGTAAATTATAAATATGTAATTAATTTTTCATGCTTTAAGTTTTGGGTATTCTCAGTGCTTCTTTATAACTGAAATGGTACAGGAAAATAAAAGAAAATATTGTAAATGGGCTAAGATTTCTAAAAATACATATATTATATTTATAAGAGCTGAAAATTTACATTATATTTGGGGGCCAGAGGCCTTGTATCAATATTTATATATACCGACCGTAGAGCGGAGCTTGAAAGTTGAAAAACAAAAATGGGGATTATATTCATTCTCAAGTTATCAGTGGGAAGGACCAACAATCATGGCAGCAGGTAGAGCGAGATCACGAAACACCATTCTTTCAAAATATTCATACCACTAAAGATTTTGGAATGGTTCAATATAGTGCACACACATGAGGAAGTAGCAGCTGGCATGAACCTTGGCACGATGCTCCTCATGAGTCTCCAGCTCAAAGCTGAAGAGGAAGGGCCTGGTTGGAACAATTCCTCCATGTAGTTGTTGTAGGCGAATGTTGTGAACCGAGGGGATCCCACGATCAAATTGAGCCGCACACACAATATTCTCCAGGCCTCTGAGGTAGCGTTGAGGGAAAATCCGCTTTATGAGCTTTAATATTTTGTGTTTGGAAACACTGATGTCTAGCACCAAGGCGACAAAGTGGGAGCAAATGCTAGTATTCACCTAGTATTGGTCCTCATACTCCACGCAATCTTTCCCTAGGACCCACTTGATTTCCTTCAAATATAACAGGTTCTTCACACTTGTCATGCGCTTTAAGCGCCTTCATCTAATTTTTCCTAAGAAGGCAGCTTGAGTCTTCTTGCAGACAAGCCTTACTAGTGTTTCCATGCTACTTACTTTTCTAGCTAGAAAAATGAAGTTGCTAAGTTAAAAGAAGCTTGCTGAGCTCAGAATGCTAGAAAAATTTATGATTTTGCAATGCTGCCAAGGGTCTTATTTATAGACTAGCCAAGGTTCATGAGCTAAGGAAAGCCATAATTCTGACTGAGCCAGGGTGTGCCACATTTGCCTCATTTTTCAGGGCTGCAGCATGTGAGGTGATGGGAATATGCAGGTAAAGTTGTAACTTTCTTTGTTAAGTTGCCACATTCATTAGAGATTGGCCAGGTGTCAACAGAAAGAGTTTTCATCCCATCCGAATCAAGGAAAAATATTAAAGAAAGGCTGTTGGGTGACACGCCCAAGTACGTTCAATGAAAATAGTAAATGCATGAAGCCTACGAAGGATTTTTACAAGGTTGTCCTTGTTCGTTTCTCAAGAAAATTAGGCACCACCACATGCGAGAAGCTATTTCTTAAATGAAGAGAGAAAAAAGGCAAGGTTGGCATTTCTTTCACATGTATGAAAGGCTGGTGACGCATAATGGCAACTTGGTATGAACGGTTGACACGTACCCTTTTCGGCCATTTTTCTCGAAGATAGAAAAGGCAAGGTTGGGCATGCAAGAATACATTTATTGCAAAGCATTACCTAAGGATTAAACAACTAAGGCATTCACAAGAGGGAAAGAATTCAATAAAAAATTTAAGTTGTTTGCCAAGTTTTGCAGAAAGATTCTAGCCGATACCGAAATGGTTGAGATTGCAGAGAACCCAGCTCAGACCTTGGCCCTAACAACTACAGTCGAGAAAATGAGAAGAGCACCTTACGTGTAGCTCTAGACCAAGAGTCTTACACTACTCCAGGAATCCCCACAGACTTGCTGGTCGTTCACCCATTTGGTGGACCAGAGAATATTGAACACAATCTCTTACAGAGATCAAGCTTTGGTTACAAAGGATTGGGATAATGTCTTTGATCCCAAGCTATCCTAAAATCCTAAGAGCCTTAGGGAGGTCGCATGCAAAATAATTTAGCATATAAATGACTCTTTCAACAAACGTTTGTGGTTCTGTGGGCTCCCACAATACATGGTTCCTTTGGTGCTCCCGTGCCCAGAGATTGTGGCAGCATGTGCGACATGCTTTGATGCAAACACTGGAGTGATAAGCGGCAATAAATTCAGGGTAGTCATTAGCCCTGAATCTATTCAAGATATGTTGTGCATCCCGCTTCCCTTGACCAGGGAGGTCGATATTTTCAAAGTAAAAAGAATGCAAAAAAAGTGGGGAGAGCTCCAAAAGATGCAACAATTTTATCACTCTGAGATCAATCAACCAACAAGCAATTTGGCACCGCCCAAATTCCCTTGGTTTGAAAACCCTGAAGGGTGGGTCTTCCTCTATCGCTTCTATGCTGGCACTAGTGTGTGGTCTGGAAACACACAAGCATGTGTTTGAGTTTCAAATGTGCCTCAGCTTCATATTGAAGAGGAATCATGAAGCTCCACTCCTGGATTTGGTGGCAGCTGCAAGAATTCCAGGCCGGCTCTAGGTTTTGGTATCCCTCCTTCTTGGCCTACTTGATTTTACATCAAAATCCATATTATTTTAAAACGTTTATGTCTCTGGCTATTTTTGACGAGGGTGGTTTGAGAAATCCAGTTTCGACGTGGACTCCTATCATGTCAAAAACCTTTGAATTCTATGCATTCTCAGATTTATTCTTGGCCCCAACTCTAAGGTCTTTGGATGAGGCTAGCATCAATATGACCGAGCGAATATCACCCCAATAGAAGTCCTGGTTGGGTAAACTGATACCACCTTATGATTGGTTCTTTGGCGTGGATTTCACCATACTCTACGTACTAGGTCTCGCCTGGAAGCCATTCCAACTCCCCCGTTATCTTTCAGGTAGAGTGTTGGCCTTAGAAGTAATGAGGCAGCTATGTACCATTGATAATGATTATTGGGGGGGAAAACACTTAACCTCCCATTTGCTACTGCCAATCATGTTTGGATCCGTGTCGCTGATCAAGAAGAGGAATTCAAAGATTGATACTTTAGAGATTCTACTTTCAAAGTTGGGTCATCTCAGGTTGGTGTTGATAGAGGATGCTTGGCATTACAACCCCGAAAATACCTTATTAGGGGTCGACATCAAAATCCCACATTAGCCTCGGTCGTTCTAGGACCTTCGGAGAAATGTCGAAGAGGGTAATGACTACTGAGGATGGTCGACCACCATGGCTGAATTTTTATTACATTGCGGGGAAAGCCAACCCAAGGTAGAAGATCAACCCGTCCCTGAACACCCAATTGAGTAAGCTCAATTGGATGCCTGAGAAGATTCAAAACTTTTGGGTATACCGACATGAGACTTTGGAAACTGGCAAGATTCATGAAGAAGTGGCCCTTGATGAAAGATTTGATGATATCTGGGAGAATGATCATCTAGACATTGAAAGGTCTCTGAACTGTTCAACATCCGTGCAACATTACAGAAGAGAAGAGATTGCCACGAAGTTTGGAGAGGAAGTAACTCAGAATTCCCCTACCATTGTCAGGAATCCAATGTAGGAGAAGGATACTAGTAAGCAGCTTGCACAAGAGGAGGACCCGCACACACAAACCTCAGAGCCATCTAGCTCCTCTAAATCAACACGGAAGCGGGCGAGGACTACCAGTGGTCGAAGGCAAGTCACTCTTGACCTTGATGATTTTCTAGAGGAAAAGTGGCAACGAACCGGAGAGTCCGGTGGAGAGGAAGAGTGGTCGATGGCAGAAGTGGTTGAAACATCTACAGCTCCGCATGAGCCTTAAGTAACTTTCCTGCCCTCTTCTCTCTCTGTTATGTCTCTGGTCTCTTCTTCGTCTGCCCCTGATTTTTCATCTGCCCCTATTTTCTCTGTCGCTGGATATCCCGGGCAGTCCAGTCTTGCCCCTCCTAGTTTCCCACCTTTATCCTCTGCTTTCCATCCCTTGCCTGGAACACAATTCAGTGTAAGTATTGGGCTTGCGGGCCAACAATTTTCATCTCCAAGGCCCAGCCCTATGATTGGCACGTCTCCAGTTTTTGCTTACACCACATTTTCATCCCCTCTGAGTGGCCATTTTATTCCACCTTTCTCCCTGGCTATTATAATGAGGCCCAACAAGACTTCTGATGCATTGAGTACACTGTCTTTCCTGCTATTCGTCTCTCAGGAGTACCCTTTTTCTAGTGGCTTGGGCATCCCTACCGAGGAATATTTCTCGTAGGTTGATGCAAACAACAGCATGTGTGCCAATTGGATAAACAAAAGAAGACAAAAGGACGCAACTAGGCAGGTGGAGCCCCACTTGCAAACGGTATTCAATGAAAGTCAAAATTCCTTGATGTTTACAAAAATCACTCCTAATGTGATTAAACCGGTAGGAGAAATGCTACCGAGTGACTATTTTGCAAATGTTGTCAGGCTAGACTTACAGCAGGCCCGCCCGCGAGATAAGGTTGAATTAATGGAAGAGACCCATAAAATAGTGACCACTGATTATCTCAAGCTCAACCGCCAGATAAAGAAAAAGGATGATCACATTGTAGAGCTCAAGGGAAAAGTCGACATCTGGGTCAACAATTTTAAAGCCTAGGAGAACAAAATAAAGCGACTAGAGAAGGAGAGGAGTGCCTTCGAAAGTCAAATGAAGGAGCTGAAAATATGAGCACAGAGATCATTCCAACTCTCTAGTAGGAGGTTGAGTTGAGCCGACCAAGCGAAGAAAATCTTCACGCTGAGTCCGAACAACTAAGCGAAGGAATGAAAGAGCTTTGGCGAAGCATGGATGCTAAAATCAATGAAATGAATTCCAACCTGGAGTTGAAGATTCAAAAGGAAAAATGGGTAGAATTGGCCCTAGAGGAAAGGGAAAAAGAGATTTTCACTCTAAGGGAGCAAGTGTCCACATTGGGCACAAACCTGTCAAAGCTGAGGGTAAATTTGAGTAGCAGAGAGGCAGAATTGGCTACCCTAAAGACCCAACCTCTTGTGCCTCAGATGAGCTCATTAGTGATTGCCAGAGAGTTGTATGCATCATAATAGGACAAGGTGAAGGCTTTGTGCCTTACTCTTTATCCCACCTTAAAATTTATGGTGCAAGCAGCTAGCCTTTGTGGAACAGTGAGTGAATCAATACAACAGGTTCAGGATTTGACTTCTGACAAGGTTTCAGAGGCTAGGATTTTATGGGCAAGTTGTATACAACTTCTGATGAAGCTTTGAGCAGCGTGGGCATCGATGACCAAAAAACAATGGCCATGGGCATCAGCATCCTCATATCTATGCATGAGGTCGTTCAATGGGTGGCAGAATGCAGAGCTCGGTTGAACCAGGTTACCAGCAACATGCGTGCAAAATTTTCCCGTTTAACTCAAAGAGGCCTCCCTTTGCCCTTCATTGTGGATCAAGCAGTAGCGAGTGTGGAGCACATTGTTGCATTGATCGAAGAGAAGAAGCAGGACCTTTTTATTTTTCAATATTTTGATCAATCCTCGATCGCCGAGGAAATTGAAGGAGTAGTGCATCTATTGGCGCAACTCTTCTTCCAATTGGAATTGGGAACGAATGTATCAAACAGAAAATTATAGATCTTAGGCTAGCTCATGAGAATCTGCAGGCTCTCTCTGTGCCATCGAACGAGGTCTAGACCAGTCTGCAGGCCGCCCTCTTGAGGTTGTGAGGAGTTTTGGGATGCTGAACCAAAGTTTTTGGGGTTCTCCATTCCGCGCAGCGAAATGCCCCTATGAGTCGCCAAACTGTTCAAACAAAAACTTCCAAGCCTTTGTCATTTTATTTTTGCCTTGTGGTTGCGCCTTACCTTTACAATGCTCACTACGAAGCTTTCTACTTTTGTATCGCTTTGCTTTTGGCCGGTCTTCATCTACATGCCGCATGGCTTTCTTTGGCTTCTTTCCAAGCTAGGCCCGCCTTGTGTTTTCTTTTGCTCAGAGCGCTCCACGTGGCTCCCTTTCAAAACTTTTTATTGGGCATTTCTTCAAACTTTTTCCAGGCTCTGTCTGAGCAACACGTGGCAATTTTTGCCTTGCCAGTTACCTTGGAAATGATGCTTCACCTTTTGTGCTCGCCTGCTGTCGCATTTCTTGTTGTGGTGCCACATGTTCTCACCTACTACTGCATGGTTTTCCATTCCATGTCATGGTTTCGTTAGCACGCTTCTGGCTTATTAATGTTTGCTGTGGCAACTTGAGGTGATTTGGGCCGTTGGTCTCTGCTCGTGTTTATTCTTCTCTTGGTGTGTTTTCAGGCAATGGGCTGGCCTATATATTCGACCATGTTTCTTTTTATGAGTTGTTGGTTAAGTTTGCAAAAAAACCCAAGCACTGGGAATTAGGACTTTGTAATAGTTTTATTCAATTTGAAAAATCCAGACTGTGCCAAATAAATTTGGCCTTTCTGTTTATTCATGTTTTTCGTGAGACTATTGGTCTGTTTCATTATCTTATTTTATTGTATGAATGCTTATTCTTTAGCTTTTTGTAATCCTTCATAACTTAATAAACGTAGATCATGTTTTTTTTAGACTCTTCTATGTTAGCTAAAAGTTATGCTAAGATTATGTTATGCAGGTTAGAGGGTACTCCTACATTTTAAGTGCTTTCGATAAGATTAGCTTAATGAACAATAATTTACTGGTTCAGGCATTCTACATTGTTCTCTAGTAGATTTGTTTAAGACTTTGGCGAATTGCCTGTAGTGTAAATTTTATATTTATGCTATCTTTCTCACCTTTTACTTTCCCCACTAAATGAAGAGTCGACTTCATTAAATTCTCGGAGGTCACTTAGCTAGCGCACCACGTCCCCCAATAGCTAAGTTTCCCATGAGGCTGCTGCTACATGCAAATTTTTGCATCAACACACACTTCACAACATCATCAAAAAGCCATTTTTTGTCGGAGAATGCGTAGAACCAAAGGAATATGCAGACTGTGGGCCTTGAAATCATAGGTATATAAATTTTTTTACCCTTTTAGTGGAGTAAAACACATGCTCGCATTATTACGTGAGCCTGTTATGTGAAATATGGTTTTCTTTGTATATTTCTTTTATCCCTCTTTATCTTTACCCTCTATCCTAATTCTATAGTTGTCCCCTGCGCCCTTATAGTAGAGATAGAGGTGAGTGTGTGTGTGTCTGTGAGAGAGAGAGAGGTAGAGGGAGAGTGGGAGAGGGAGAGGGAGAGGGAGAGGGAGAGGCAGAGGGTTAGAAATAGAAAGTGGGAGACATGGAGATAGATAGGGAGGGAGAGAGGGGGAGAGTGGGAGAAAGAGAGAGTGGGAGAGAAAAAGGGAGAGAGGGAGGGAGAGGGAGTGGGAGAGAAAGATGGAGAGAGGGAGGGAGAGGGAGAGGGGGAGAAAGAGAGAGTGGGAGAGAAAGAGGGAGAGAGGGAGGGAGGGGAGAGGGGGAGAAAGAGATAGTGGGAGAGAGATGGAGGGAGAGGGAGAGGGAGAGAGGGAGGGAGAGTTAGAGGGTTAGAAATAGAAATTGGGAGACATGGAGATAGATAGAGATGGAGAGAGGGGTAGAGTGGGAGAAAGAGAGAGTGGGAGAGAAAAAGGGAGAGAGGGAGGGAGAGGGAGTGGGAGAGAAAGATGGAGAGAGGGAGGGAGAGGGAGAGGGGGAGAAAGAGAGAGTGGGAGAGAAAGATGGAGAGAGGGAGGGAGAAGGAGAGGGGGAGAAAGATATAGTGGGAGGGATGGAGATAGAGAGGGGGAGAATGGGAGAAAGAGAGAGCGGGAGATAGAGAGAGAGGGAGAGAGGGGGAAGAGTGGGAGAAAGAGAGAGTGGGAGATGGTAGATAATTATCCTTCAACCCTAATCCCTCTACCCCTATACCCTCTTAATCCTTGAACCCTCAACCCTCAACCCTTAAACCCTAATCCCTATACCCTCTTAATCCCTAAACCTTGAACCTTGAACCCTTCAAACCTAATCCCTCTACCCATATACCCTCTTAATCCCTGAACCCTCAACCCTTAAATCCTAATCCCTCAATCCCTATACCCTCTTAATCACTCAACCCTCAACCCTCAACCCTTCAGCCCTAATCCCTCTACCCATATACCCTCTTAATCTTTTAACCCTTAAACCTTAATCCCTCAACCCCTATACCCTCTTAATCCCTAAACCTTGAACCCTTAAACCCTAATCCCTCAACCCCTATACCCTCTTAATCCCTTAACACTCAACCCTCAACCCTTCAACCCTAATCCCTCTACCCCTATACTATCTTAATCCTTGAACCCTCAACCCTCAACCCTTAAACCCTAATCCCTATACCCTCTTAATCCCTGAACCCTCAACCCTTCAACCCTAATCCCTCTACCCCTATACCCTCTTAATCTTTGAACCCTCAACCCTCAACCCTTAAACCCTAATCCCTCAAACTCTATACCCTCTTAATCCCTCAACCCTCAACCCTCAACCCTTCAACCCTAATCCCTCTACCCCTATACCCTCAACCCTCAACCCTTAAATCCTAATCCCTATACCCTCTTAATCCCTCAACCCGTGACCCTCAACCCTTCAACCCTAATCCCTCTACCACTATACCCTCTTAATCTTTCTACCCTTTACCCTATACATTAAATGCTCAACCCTCAACCCTTAATCCCTCAACTCTCAATCCTTAAACCCTAAACCCTCTACCCCTTACATTGGACCCTGAACCTAATCCTGCAACCATATACCCTCAAACCTATACACTAAACCCTCTACCCTCAACCAAGTAAACCATTAACCATAAACCCTTAACCCCAAACCCTTCAACCCTAAACCCTTAAACCTTCTACCTTATACCCTCAACCAAACACCCTCTACCATTGACCCTATTCCCTCAACCCTCAAACCTTAAGCCCTAATACCCTAGAAACCATCAACCTTATAGGTCCTCCAACCTAATCCCTCAACCCTATACCCTCAAACCCTATCACTTTCTCTCTATCTATACATCTCACCTTTCCCTCCTTCCCTTCCTCCTACCCTCTCTATTTGTCTCTATCTACCATCTCCCTCTTTCTATATACCTCTCATTCAATCAATCTCTACCACCCTCTCCCGCTCCCTCTATCCATCTCTCTTTATGTCCCTCCCACTCCATCCCACTCTCTCCCACTACCTCTCTCTCCCTCTCTCTCATGTCTCTCCTTCCCACCCCCTCTCTCTCTCAGGTCTCTCCCTTTGGCAACCTACCTAGGTAACTCTCTCATTTTCACTCTCCCTCTCTCACATGTCTCTCCTTCCCACCCCCTCTCTCTCGCAAGTCTCTCCCTTTGGCAACCTACCTAGGTAACTCTCTCATTTTCTCTCTCCCTCTCTCTCATGTCTCTCCTTCCCACCCCCTCTCTCTCTTAGGTCTCTCCCTTTGGAAACCTACCTAGGTAACTCTCTTTTTTTCTCTCTCCCCTCTCTCTATATATCCCTCCAACCCCACCTAGATAAGTCCCTCTCACTCCACCTCCCTCTTTCTCTACCTCTATCAGGTCACTCCCTCCCACACCCTCTCCCTCTCTCAAGTCTATCACTCACACTCCCTCTCTCTCCTACTCCCTCTCTCTCACACTCCCTCTCTCTCCCACTCCCTCCCTCTCACACTCCCTCTCACTACCTATCTCTCAAGTCTCTCCATTTGGCACCCTACCTACATAACTCTCTCTTTCTCTCCATCTCTCTCTCTCCCCCCCTTCTCTCTCTCCCTCTCCCTCAATTCTCTCTCTCCCACCCCCCCTCTCTCTCTCCCTCCCTCTATCCCTCCCACCCTACCTAGCTAAGTCCCCCTCACTCCAACCCATTCCCTCCCACTCCCTCTCTCTTAAAATCTCACTTCCACCCCCTCTCCATCTCTATATATTCTCTCTCTCTCTCTCTCTAAATTCTCCCTTCATCTAAAGACATATAAATGCATACATACAAGCATAATACATATAATCTTACATCCATACAAGCATACATACATACATGACATACATGTACATACAAACATACAAATATACTAGCATACATTCAATATATTGTCATTTAACATAAAGGAAGACATAACACGAGCACGTTATAACGCGTTCACTTTATGTCTCGGTTGACATGTTCCTTGCAAAAGCAAAAACCATGTGAAAAGTGAGATATAATGTGAGCATGTTATAATGCACTGACGTTATATCTTGCTTTGGGAATTCTCGAGCCTTAGGGTTGGTATTTTCCTTGGAATACCAACCCAAAGGCTTGGAGGGAAGTCCCAACGACCAGAGACGTGTTTTTAAAAAATCCACTATATTTCTCATAATCGAGTTTGTGCTCATCGTCAGAATTGCATGTGGTTCAATATCAAAAAAATCAAACACATGGGTAATGTTGGGTTATCTCTTAGCTATCCAATGATGTAATTTTTTTCACTTTCTCAAAATTTTACGTCTTTCATCCATAATTTATTTTATCTGTATTTCTTTTTTTTTTTTGCCAAAAAGAAATGTTTGGTAATTTTTTCGTTATAAATTAACCGTTCATCAATTTTTAAAATAAGTTACATTTTTAGAAACTAGACTGCATTCTACAAAATTTAAAAAAAAAAAAAAAAAATCAATTAGTTTCCAAAATTTGTAGGGGTAGCACGACCAAAATTCTATTTTTAGGAAATGTCCACTTTGCAAATTAGTAAAAAATGAAATATTCATTAAAAAATTATCAAAAAAATCGAGCATCAACTACATACTTGTTAGCTAACTTCTGACTGTTGCAATTTTAAAAATACTAAAAGAAAGTTCACCGTACGAGGTTCGTACAAGAGTTGCTATGTTATGTTTTTCTAACAAAAACAACACCAATTTGTGTACGTCTATCATTTGAACCCCTTAATCTCAACCATTTTCAAAATAAATTAGTATTTTAGAAAGTAGACTTAGAGCACTTGAATCCTTGTTTTTGTTCCATCTCAAAATTTTGAGTCTAAGTATCCTCAATTTCATGTCCAAGGTCAGTATTTCCTGATTTGAGAAAAAAAATTCCACTTAAGTCCCGTTTTCGGGAACCATCTTGGTGCACTTACCCCTCCCACAATAATATATTAGGAATAATCACTCATGAATTTTTGAATTTAAAAGGAATGATATACTAAATACAACCAAAAATTCCATTTATATTATGATATGTAATAGGTTTCAAGATTACAATGTCTACCTACAAGGATGATGGAGAAGGTGGGCTTGGTTTATTTTATAGAGCCAATATGGAAATTATGATCATAGTGAAACATGATAGATTACCTCAATATATTGACTTGATCTCATAAAACCATGGTGAATGAAGAATTTCATTTTAATTTAGGAGTGAATATAAAAGAACTAAATAACAATTGATACTAATAGTAGTGGTAGTTCTATAACATCTATAACTAACAACACATAAGATAGGAAAAGTAAGACAAACATTATGGTAAATCATTTTATCTTAGAAAAAGGGAACCCTAAATTTTAATGAATAAAACTTAAGATTCAATTTGACCTTTTTCAAGGGTACATTAGGATGCAAATTGACAAGGTGTTTAGATTGAATTTCAACCATGAAGGTGAGCTAATCAAGCCTAGATCTGCCTCTTATTGAGTCTTGGGATAGATAGAGATTGATTCAAATTTACTGACCTAATTATAATATAATATGACCTAATATGCATAATGTAATCTCTTGATAACTAATAGGCCAAAACAAGGGAAGGGAAAAATGATGTGTGCCTATCCTTTTGTTTTGTGTTAGTCCCTTGTGATGTGTAATGTAATGCTTAGTTTTTTGACATGGCTTAATCGCCTCTCATGGATTCATTAACTATGGTGGTTGTATCGGGCATTAACAAGTCAATTTTTTGGTGTAATGCCAACCATCTTTCCAACAATTAGTATTGGAGCCTAGGTCATGGGATTGAATGGGTTCAAACCCCTCACTTGTGTTGGGGGGATTATTACAAGGTGTTCACCCTTGGTCTCCATGTGTTGTTGAGTGTAGCGCTTGTGCTTATGACATGGCTTAATTACCTCTCGTGCATTTATAAACTCTGACGATTGTATCGGGCATTGACATGTCAATTTTTTGGTGCAACAAAACCCATCTTTGAAACATCCCTATAAGAGGAAAGATTCACCCAAGGGTGTATGGGTCCTTGTAGGGGTGTCTTTTTTTTTGTAGTCCTTTGATGACAGATCTGAGATTCTCATTTTTTCTTGCAAAGTTATCAGAACATTGTCAAATAATTTTGTAGGTGAATTTTCGTGAGTTGACAAGGTGTAGGGCTTTGAATGCAACAATGAAAAACTTATCTTCAACCCTCCTTCAATCCTCTCCAAACCTAAAATCTACACATTCAAAGAGAAGGAAAGGGTTGTTCCATTTAATGGCTTGCCTCAATCAAACCCCATATTAGTGTTTCCACTTCCACAATGTTAATGTCAATGATAAAATGATAGTAGATAGGAAGGAATGATGAAATAAAAAATGTTACAACTCACCACCCTTCAATGGCTTGAACCTTGAAGGAATTAAGTCATACACATCATCTCAAGGTCTTGGATCTTTCTTTCTTGCCTTGAATTCTTTGGAGACCTATAAAAGTGTTAGCCTTCACAAAACAATGATAACATGAACACATATTAACTCACATAAGATTTGACATGATGTTGGATCTTGAATTGTTGTAATAAATCACTAAAAATGTTCTCTTGAATTTCTTTTGACAATAGTTCTTTATCATGAATTCTTGTTAGATCTTAAATGATGCAACAACTATGTATTTATAGGAATTTATTTAATTTCCCAAAAATTAGATACTGATAGTTAAACTTTGCAACTAGCAATTCAAATGTTAAAATGTCAACACTTATATGTCCAAATTTGGAGGGAAACAAAGTAGGGAGATATTTAAATCATTGGGCATATCTATCCCAACCCCATTTTATAGAATTTAAGGTGTTAGGGACAAAGCATTAGATGAATGCATTTGTTTGAAATGCTTGCAATTTATCAAAAAATGATAAAAATGGACCTTGGAATGCATAATTTATAAAATTAGGGGCTTAATTAGGTCCAATAAATTAAGGGGGACAAAACATATAAAAATTATTAAGGGTGGTAATTTACAACAATACACTTAGCCCCCACTTTAGTGAGAATGTGAACTTATGCTCATACTCACATTAAAGCAGAGAAATATGTCAATAGGAGTCTAATTTTCAAAATTTTGAGGAGATAGGACGCCAAAGGATCTAGGGGGAGTGTGCAAGACCCTAGGATCCAAGATCCCATGGAAAACTGACATAAGTACAAAGGAACATGCACATGTATGAAATGCAGCAAGACAACATACAAAAATATACATGATGAAAAAATGAAGCATACATGATGAAAACACATGACATAACATATAGATGATAATGAAATTAAAATAAACATGATACAAAAACAATACAAAAATGAATGAGACGAAAAAAAACACACAAAAAAACACAAGGTTAGTACTAAAGGGATTCAAGTTGCTAAGGAAAAGAGATCCCAGTATTAAATTATCTCAAATAACAATCATCCATTAAATAAATATTAGACAAGAGAATTCTCCCATGAGGATCAAAAAGTTGTGTTATAACAAATCACTCATGAGCTACATGGATCTATTAGCTAGCAAACTATTTTATTCTAGGTGTCCATACAATATGATGGGATCCACAAGGCTAGCAAGGTGTGATATGCTAAACAATCATGAAACACATGGCTCCAATGGAAAGAAAGTTGTGTTATGTTAGGTGGCCATGTTAAGAAGGGATGCTCAAGTTCACAACCCAAAAAGCTCTCTTATGGTAAATCCATGAACTATCTTATGAAATCTCACTTCAAGGATCACACAAAACTCACCTCAAGGGTTGCATAAATTTTAATGTCAAGAGGGATAAAAAAAACTCACCTTACCTAGGGGGTGTATAAATTTTAATGTAATAAGGGAAACATATCATGAAGCCATACCTCAAGGGGTGTTACAACAACACTACAAAAGGTGAATTACAAAAATAACAAAGGGGATTTTCTCAATACATTAAATGCCACACCTTATGGAACATTACACATGACACCACCACAAGGAGAGGATAAGTTGTGGAATAGAAAATCACACCTTAGTGAATACTAGCCATAACATTACCACCAAAGGGAATGCCATATGCCAAGAGAGGTCACACTCTTATGGGACATCAAGCCTAATACCACCATAAAGAAGACTCTAACATGTATCGAGAAGGCCTCACTTCCTAGGATATGTGCATGCTATAATCACTAAGAAGGGACCATTCCTTATGCAAACAATGAGTAGGGGACCATATGGCCCCCTTAAAATGTTAGTGTGCTTGCTACACTAAAATTTTAAGGAGATGCAAAGGGATCCCTTGCTAAAAGGAGTGCACCTAACACATGGATACCTAACCCCTTGCCCCCCAGGTGTAGGGACAAAGGTGATCCAAGATGGGTTATGGTACACTACTCCTTGTGAGATAAAACACATGATTGCATATAAATCCAATTTTATACACCCATGCATGATAGTGAGTATGTGATGATACTACAACTACTACATGGCAAGGAGCAACAAATTTAATGCTATTTTTCATAATTAAGTGAAGGTATTTTTTATGTTTTTGAAGGATAATAACAAAGAATATTTGTTGTTTGGGTATGTGCAGGATCATGATGGGCCAAAAAGTGGTGATATGTAAGTGATATGATGGCCGATGTGGCTGATGACTTTTTTTAAACCCAAAACTGATGGAACAAAAAGGGTTTTTAAAGGATATTCTTAGCCTTCCACCAATATAAATTATGCTTTACATTGAATTTAATGAATAATTATTATTCGTTTTCTATTTGAATTATGACTAAAGTCCTGATTGATAGGCTGATTGAAAAAAATCTATAGCTTTCAAAGGGTATCACATTTTTTGAATCTGAAACATGCGTCACATTTTATGCTTCACATACTATAGGATTAAACAATAAAATTGAATTTCATGAATTTTTTACCAAGTTAAGGTGGTCAGACGTACAATTTTTTATATTTTTTAAAAAGTTGTTATAAAAAAATCATAATTGATTATTTACTTGGAAATAAATTACAAAAAATAATGCATCACATCAAGACACGAGTCTTCTACTTATATCTAAAATCATATTAAAAAAATTATCATTTTAATGTGGTTAGGGTGGTTAGACAAACACCTACTTATTTTTTCCTTGAAATTTAAGTACTACTGCATTGAAATTTCAAATTTTCACCAAATAGATTTTTTTTAAATAAAAATAAACCTAGTAGTTTAGAGACTATATTCAATTTGCAACAGATTCTATTGTTATATATTTTTTAAATAATATAGTTAACTTATTAAAAAATTTACGTCAAGTTGCCTAACTCCGATTTTTTTGAATTTTATTGCCACTTAAGGGCCTATTTTTTCCATGATGATCTTGCATATGCCCGTTTCTTGTGTTAGGTTCTATAGGGACACAAATACATTGTTATTTTACACCACATCCTTTTCCATTATAACTGAATTGTTTCAAAAGTTGATACTCTTCCATAAATTGCTTCCATTTCTTTCAAAGGAGGTGGTTTTTCATTATCATCTTCATCATAATGTTGGAATATGGTCAGTGCTCCCCTTAGGATTCGTGACATGGCTTAACCACCTCATGTGGATGCATTAACTCTCACAGTTTTATCGGGCATTAAAAAGTTGATCTTTTGGTACAACGACAACTGTGTTTCCAAAAATTGGTATCAAAGCCAAAGGTGTCAGGTTTGAATCCCCTCAAGTAACGCTGAGGGGGAGATTGTTGGAATATGGTTAGCACTCCCCTCAAGATTCATGACATGGCTTAACCACCTCTTTTGGATCCCTTAACTCTCACAGTTGTATCGATCATTAATAGGTCAATCTTTTTGTGCAACGAGAACTGTGTTTCCAACACATAAGTGGATGTGTAAATTGTGTTTTCCTCTATTCTAGAAGCTATGGATGATTCAGTAATAGATTGTGTTAATATCATTGTGGCTTCTTTGTCTTTTCTCAATTTTGATGGTGTAACCTTGTATTCCCTCATGAATTTAGGTGTGAAATATAATGATCCCCAATCATCATTCAACAAATTTTTCACCAATGAAAGGAATTCATCTTTATCCTTAATTTGTAAAGGTTTCACTTTTGTAGTTGGTGTCAATGTGATAAGAGGATTTGTCATTCCTATTTTAGTTTGTAAATAATTTTCAAACTTAGGATTATATTTTATCATGTAAGCCTTATTGGTTTACATGTATTTTATTAAATGATGAATATTTGAAGGCACTCCTTTCATTTTATGAATCCAAGGTCTACCCAAATGAATATTATGTGAAATATCATGGGGCATGACATAGACGCAAGTTTGCAATAGAACCTTACCAATTGTGACAAGTAATGTTATTATAGCAAGTGGTTGTCTTCCCACATTACCAAAAATACATATATATAAATCAGCTCGTTAAGTTTTAGTCTTGCTTGTTTTGATTCTATCCAAAATATTTACACTACAAATATTTATCCTTGAACCATTGTCAATAAGGGAATGCCTAATCCTAAATTTTTTAATAGCCATTATCATCAAGGCATAATTTTTTTTGTGTTTCCAAAGGGGTAATTCATTTTGATGAAAGACAATATCCATATTATCCAAATTTATACCCTCAATTAAGGCTTCTACATTGTTTGGTTACACATTAGTAGGGATAGAAAAAAATTGAAAAGAATTTTGAAGCATGTCATAGTAAATAGGTGATGGTTGAATAATATACCATAATGAAATATTAGCAAGAGGGTATGTGCAGGATCATGATGGGCCAAAAAGTGGTGATATGTAAGTGATATGATGGCCCATGTGGCTGACAGATTTGTTTTACCCAAAATTGATGAAACGAAAAGGGTTTTTAAAGGAGATTCTCAGATTTCCACCAATATAAATTATTCTTTACTTTAAATTTAATAAATAATTATTATTCATTTTCTATTTGATATATGACTAAAGTCCTTCATAGGCTGATTGAAAAAATTATAGATTTCAAACAATATCACTTTTTTTATATCCAAAACATGTGTCACATTCTATGCTTTTCATACTATAGGATTAAAAAAAGAAAAAATGAATTTCATGAAGTTTTGACCAAGTTAAGGTGGTCAAACATATGAGTTTTCATATTTTTTAAAAGTTGTAATAAAAATTCATAACTAATTATTTACTTGGAAAAAAATTACAAAAAAATATGCATCACATTGGGACATGAGTCCTCTACTTATATCTAAAATCTTATAAAAAAAATATTATTATTTTATTGTGGTTAGGGTGGTCAGACAAACACCTACTTCTTATTTTTTCCCTGAAATATAAGTTCTACTGCATTGAAATTTTAAAAAAATTCACCAAATAGCTTTTTTTTAAAAATAAACTTAGTAGTTTAGAAACTACATTCAATTTTCTACATATTATTCTTACATATTTTTGAAATAATATAAATAATTTATTCAAATATTTACATCAAGTTACCTAACTCTGATTTTTTGAATTTTCATCGCCACTTAAGGGCCTTTTTTTTCCATGATGATCCTGCACATACCCAAGAGTGTTGCAAATTTTGTCAACAATATCTTGAATTATTTACCACTATGTTGTGTAATTTTAAGCATGGGTGGGAGGTATGGTTGAGGAAATGTAATGGATGTTGGAGTTTGTTTTGGTTGTTTATTGTTTCTAGTGTTGTATGTGTGAGCTACAGTATGATAACTTGGTTATTGTGACACATGATTACTAGTAAGTTGATTTAATCAAATTTTATGATATGGCCATGAGGTATAGGAAATACTATAATAAGAGGTGAATTAAGAGGTCCAATAGTCAGAGGACTTTCAAGAGGTACAAAAGGTGTTTTAGGAGGTCCAATAATCAAAGGAGATCTAAGAGTCAATTGTGCATTCATAAAGTCGATGAATTTGACTTCTTGTTGATGATCTTCTATAGAAGAGCCTCTGGATCTGTTGTCACCTTACTATATTTTGAAAGAAATGTATCAATAATTTCATCCTCTTGTGCCATAATATCTTCCCAAGTAGGAGAGGTTTTGGGAGAGAAACAAACAAGATTATCATGATGCTTAATGACTAGATCCTCTAAAACCAAGATACCTTCTTCACAAGTACGAGAGGTATCAGGAGAAGAACAAATACAATTGTCATGATTGTCCATGTTTGCACCCTCTTTCACCAAAACATTCTCACAAGTATGAGAGATGTTAAGAGATGAATGAAGATTAGGCAAAGTGATATTAAGAAATGTGTTAATAATTGCATTATCTTGTGCTAAAATGCTCTCACAATTAGGGGAGATATTGGGAGAATATCTAACATGCTTTTCAATGAATTAATTTTTCTTCCTTATAGTGTACTCATAATTAGGGACATTGTAATCACACAAGCCATGCATTATCATATCTAGATCATATATTTGAAAAGAAAAAATGTTGCTAATTTCCATATGTATCAAATGATCAAAATTAGACAGTTTTATAAATATAATTGAAAAATAGACATCAAATCTAGATAGAAGACACTAAGAGAGGTCTACCACAGAAATTTAAGCCAAAAATAGTAGGACAAAGGCACCCAAATAGGATAGAGCCATCCAAGGGTGTCTACATCTTGGACAGGGTTTCTAAAATTTCAAAGTTTGACTATGTAACATACTGTTGAAGGGTTCTAGGTCTACTTGCAAATAGGTTTAGCAATTAATATTTTTCTAGATTTTTCTCAATTTAAGACAATGTACTTCAAAATGTAAGTGCAACAATGTGGAAGATGTTTTGAAAATTTTGATTGCAATTTCTAGATCTAAAATGCAATAATTGACTAATCCTAAGTTGCCACAATCTAAAAATGATGGTTTTTATGAAGTTTTGAATCTAAACTATGTAATATTTTTTCACTTTTTGAACTATATGAAATATTCCTAAATATAATAAATTAAGAATTCCAATTTAGAGATGTGCAAGCATAAAAAAACTAAAGACACAGAGATAGAGATGCATGAAAAATTTTGTTGATGCAAGTGTAGGAGGATAGAGGTACCCAAGGGCATCTAAGTCCTTGATAGGGGTTCTAAAAATTCAAAAGTTGAATATTTATTAGACTATTTAAACATTTTGTTTCTGTGTGCAAACAAGTCTACAGATGAATATATATTTCCAGAATTTCCATGATTTTTGACAATGTGACTCAAATACAAATATGCAACAACAAAATAAAATTATGAATGCAATTTTGAATGTAGATCTGGCTTAAATGACTAAAAATAATCCTAATTCAATATACGATGTAATATGTGATGCAATTTTTTTGATTTTTTATGCTTTTATGATGTAAAAATGAAACCCTAAATGAGAAATACAAAACCTAGATCGAAGGTAAATCTATTCATATTTTAGAAGGTATAAAATCTCAACATGTCAAGTTCACCAAAATGTATCTTAGAAAAAGGGAACCCTAAATTTTAATGTATAAAACAGGGGATTCAAATTGACCTCTTTCAAGGGTACATTAGGATGCAAATTGACAAGGTGTTTAGATTAAATTTCAACCATAAAGGTGAGTCAATTAGACCTAGATATGATCCTTTTGAGCCTTGGAAATGAATTAGAATTGATATTATTTGATTAACCTAACTAAATTATGTGCCCTAATATCAAAATTGTAAGAAATGACAATTGATAGACTAAAACAGTAGCAGCAGGAAAATATGGGAAGTACAAAGGACCATGTACCTGCCCAAAAAAGATGTCAGTCTAAATAGGAGGAAAAAATCATGCAATGGAATTTGAGTCCATGTATGCCTCTCCTATTCTAATTTTGCAAGCCTTTGATGCTAGATCTGAGATCTTCATTTTTTCTCGCAAAGTTGTCAAAACACTATTGGATAATTTTGTAGGTTAATTTTTGTGAGTTGACAAGGTGTAGGGTTTCGAATGCAACAATGAAATTATCTTCCACCTTCCTTCAGTCCTCTCCAAACCTAAAATCTACAAATTCAAAGAGAAGGAAAGGGTTTTTCCATTTAGGGGATTGCCTCAATCAAACCTCACATTAGTGTTTCCACTTCCACAATGTCAATGTCAATGATAAAACAATAATGGATAGAAAGGAATGATGGAATAAAAAATGTTTCAATTCACCACCCTTCAATGGCTTCCTTGAATCATGACTAAATTAATACACATCACCTCAAGGTCTTGGATCTTGCTTTCTTTCTTTCTTGAATGCTTTGGAGACCTACAAAAGTGTTAGCTTTCACAAAAAAATGATAACATGAACACATATTAAATCACATAATATTTGGCATGATGTTCAATCTTTAATTCATGCAATAAATCACTAAAATTTTGCTCTTGAATTTCTCTTGAAAATAGTTCTTTTTCTTGAATTCTTGTTAGATTTCAAATGATGTAATAACTATGTATTTATAGGTATTTATTCAATTTTGCAAAAAAATAAGTCCTGATAGTTAGCCTTTACAATTGGAAATTCAAATGTTAAAATGTCGACACTGATATGTCCAAATTTGGAGAGAAACAAAGTAGGGGGATAGTGCAACCATTGGGAATCTTTGTCCCAGCCCTATTTTATAAAATTTAAGGTGTCGAGGGAAAAAAATAGATGAATGCATTTGTTCAATGCTTATGATTTATCAAAAAATGATAAAAATGGGCCTCAAAATATATAATTTAGGAAATTAGAAGCTTAATTAGGTTATAGAGTGAAATTTTCAAGGGTGGAAATTTATGATGGTACAAGCACAAGAGAATATATTTAAAAGCCTAATAACTTTTCTGGAGATTTATGGTTTTGTTTAAAATAAATGGGAAGTAACCAAAGCTAAGAGTAGAGGAACAATTTGAGTAGGGGTGGATTTTTCCTATGGCTTGCTCAAAGATAAGGAGATTCAAAGGAAAAATGGAAATAATGACATGTGTCGATTGAATGGTATAGGTGTAGCCATTTAAAGGAAATTTATGCTAGAAGGTGTTGGCAAAACAAGGATAGAAAACTGAGGGGGGGTGAATCAATTGTTACAAAAATCAAACTTATACAACATTAATCAACCTTTAATATTAGATCTAATAATTAACAGTGCAAGCATAAATCAAAAACACATCAAAGACACATGAACACCAAGATTTTATACGTGGAAACCCTGTTAGGGGAAAAACCATGGTGGATGTTAGTCCACAAGATTATACCTTGTTAGAAGTATAATGAAGAATAAAAAACTTGAATACACTTGCATTCAGGTGCATTGCCTAGAGCACACTTCCCAGAAGGAAGGCTCACTGCCTTACATACAATAATAATATTAAATCCATCTCATGAAGTTGAACTGAGAAAATAGCTTCTACAAAAGCTCGATTACAATTTCGGTTAGGCACACAAAAAATTCTACACACTCTTCCACACTCTGCTCAAACTTCTTCACACTTTGCTCTGATCTTGAATAATTTGACCTTTATTCACACATGTCCACCTCTTGCACACACTAAGCATTTCCTCTAAATGAGTAAAATAAACACTTGTATATATTCGCTACACAAATTTACATCAACCATTCAATCGACCTCAAATGAAGAATAAATTACAACTGTCGGCCTCAATACATGAAAAAATTTCAATGCACACCAACACAAGTCAGTCATAGCATAGTGAGGACCCAAACAAACACCTTTAAACATGCCAAATAATAAAATATTAATCATCATGGATCTGCAACATGCTAACACCATCATGCCGACCAAGAACATGAAAAACTCGAGCACACATTAGAAAAATCTCCGATCACGAACACTGTGATCAATGTGGACATACAAAAAGGATAAAGTACTATATAGAATCAACCATGAATGTCATAAGTACATGTGAAACACATGAAATTTCCAAAATTTCATCCTCTTCATCCAAGAACACCATCTACATAAACTGAATGACTGTAGGAGCACAAATCTTCATAACTTCCACAAATCTTGATGCAAACCTCTGAAACTTCTGGAAAACATACTAGAAAACTTCAACAACAAACCCTTTGGAGTGCACCTTTGAATCTTCAATGTATAGAACTTTCCAACATTCTAACCTTCTCAGCAGCACTGGCTACCAATAATATTACTTTTACAATTTTCTCAATATCCTCGACATATACAACCTTGAGCATCGTTAATGCTAATAGTGTTGACATCAATGACAACCACATATTAACAAAGGAACCACAACATCCAATAGAAGATACTTGTGTGTTCATTTCTAACATCAATAAAAATGCATGTAGATTAAATCTTACTAAGAGCTCCATGTGAGTTCTTCATTTTTTGAATTGTGATGTGACAATAAAGAGCCATGTGAAAGAGGTTGTGGATCAAAAAATGGAGTTGAATGGCATCATTTATAGTGAAATTCCACATTGATTTTTCATATTAAATGTGGTTATTTGAAGACTCTAAATGTTCAACAGCTATTCATAGTTAGTGGATGGGAGGACCCAACAAGAATCCTAAGTGATGTATAATTTCTTCATTTATCTAAAATGAAATGGTATCTAATCGAGTCTAGCTAAGATATTATCTCTATTGATATGGTTATTGGTTGGCCAATTCCTATTCATAATTGGTGGATGGGAAGACCCAACAATAGGGTTTGTAGGAGTAGAGTCCACTTTTTGGTCAAAAAGTGGAGGTGTTTTCCTTGATTTTTAGAATTTGCCTCATTTGGCCTAAAAATATGAAGCACTTAATGGTCGAATCTTAAAAAAATCAGTAATATTCAATGTAACTTAGTCCAAGCGTAGGTTCCAAATATGTAATTTATTTTAATACCTAGATGATACAAATTGATTTTCAATAGGTGTGTCTAAAAACCACAATTTAAAAATCACTTTTTAACCATACCACGTGTATGTATGCCATCCACATTTTGACCTAAATAATTGTATTTTTTTTAATCCTTTTGGGAAAAGATCTCTAATGCAATGAATAAGGTGCACAATAATTTTTTATAATTTTCTTTGAATACTTTTTTTGTTATTTTGATTGGCCATAATTATTGTTTTGAAAATTCCTCATGTATGCCACACATAAGATGACTCGAACTTATCATTTTTTTATTTTTTTTCAAATTGAAAATAATTGTCTAAAAATGTGCACATATAATTTATTTTTCCAAAAATATTTTTAATAAAAAGCTATTTAAAATACTGAAAAAACTTTATATTTCAAGTTTATGGACCAATTTCATAAAAAAATATTCTAATTGTAAATATATATATATATATATATTTTGAATCTACACAATCTCATCTATAATGGTTTTTAATTGCATAAAAATATTCTACAAAAAAGTTCTTTAAACATATGTCGAGACACTCTTTTTTAGTGACACATACATGACCTTCAAGTTGTAGGTCAAAGGAGGTCCAAAGCTAAGGTTCAGGTCCTCAAGCCTTTCTCTAACCTAAAACCTATAGCAAAAAGTAGACCGAAAATTTAAACATTTAGAAATGAGATCATTTAAAAAAAAATTTAAGCCTTTATGAAATGAGATCCCATTTTACAACAAGATCCCATTTTTGGGTCAGGGTCCCAAAGCAAAACAAGATCACTTTTCATTTTTCCTGATTTCGATTTTTTTCTATGTTCAAAAATTCCCCTAGAAGTGGTCCCATCTTCTTGCATTTACCCAAGAATCCTAAGTGATGTACAGTTTCTTCATTTATCTAAAGTGAAATGACATCTAATTGAGTCTAGTCGAGAGATTTTACCTACAAGGCATCAACATGTTGTTGTAGTGTTTGATTCATGTGTGAAGATATGCATGTACTCGACACAAATATAATGGAGTATAAATGGTCTAAAGAAAATGGTGAGATTCATGTGCTCGTCATTCCCATTCCTTTTCTATAAGAAGAACAAACATATATTTATCTACTAGTTATGATGGAAGTAGGATTCTTGGGCATATCTCTGCATAAAATGCTTGAAATATTAAGTCTGATGAATCCACTTTTATTGGTCTTATTGACATGTTTAATGTTGGAGGTGTAATCAACTGATTAAAATATAAAATAGACCAACTAAACATACATTATATATTCACGGAGACTCCTAAAGTGTTAGGAATGCTAGTAAAACCTTCTAAAGTAGTCGAAGGTTGTGTTGGTTTCAATAGAATATTTTGATTCATCCACATACTGGCAAATAAGCATGCATAAATTAGAAAACTATTCCTTAAATAGAGAACACCATTTCCTTGGTGTCTATGTGTTTTCTTTCAAGTGATCTTCAAGGTTGTGTAGACATTCCCTCAAAAGATTATTTCAATTTTATCAAGAGTAGAGAATGATTGATGGGGAGCCCTATACCTCAAGAGCACTCTTGCTCTTTCCAAGACCAATTCTCTGGTCTTCCTAGGGTATTCCTCTCTACCCTACTCAGGGATCAATCCTAAACCCCTCTCACCATGTAGGACTCTCCACCAATTTCAAAAACTTCACCATCACTCCCATTCCACCACTAAGCTTCCTTGGGCTCCACACTGATCCAATGTGTCCTAACAAATCCAGGCCTTAGGGAAGGGTATCCTAGCTGTACCTTAGTTTTTTTTTCTCTCTACTGATCCAATTATTTGGATACTCTTACCTTTTACCCATCGCTTTCAAGAAATTCTAGTTTCTAGGCCTTGTAGCCTTTTTGCCCCAATTAGGCCTCCTAGAACCCATTTTCTTCACTTTTCTCTCAAACTATCTTAACAACCCCCAAATTTTTTTTCAGATTCTTCCTATTGGTTATCAAGGCTTCAATATTTTCTAGGTCTAAGGTTCTTCAAGTTTCTGTACATAGGACTGTCCTCAAACCCCCTAATTTTAAAGGTTTCTAGGGTTTTTAGCACCTTTTTCTCCTTTGAGGGCTTCAACGACCTCCTCAACTCTCCTCCTTGCATCCAAATTTCTATAATACATGTGTCCACACTTCCATGCTACTGATTGGAAAAAAAAAATCTATTCAGCAACTTTCTTTACTGTTGTCCTCTCCAAGCCACTAGCCAGAATGCACTTGAACTTGCCTAGTGCTTGTAGAATTCATCATCTCCCCTGCAAACCAAGAAACCACACACCATATGTACATTGCAAAAATAGTCCCATACTTGATTCCAAGTTTCCATGGTAGCCTTGCCACGGGAATTCAAGTGGGGATCATTATTCACAAAAATTGGCTTGAACCGACAGTGAGACCAAGAACAACAAAAACTTGCAAAATGAAAAACAGTTGAAATAAATGTATAATATAATGATTTACATAGAAATTAATTGACACAAATGAAAGCCTCAAAGCATCAAACAAGTCCTTTCAATCCATCATTGACTGGATGAAGGTTCAAATACAGAAATTCAATGAAATTTGCACTCTTCCAAGTCACAAAAACTCCTTCCAAAACTCCAAATCATACAATAGCTTTCCCATATGCTCAATTAGGGTTTTTATGACCTTATATACCTTTCTCCCATGTTCTATGACCCTTGGGTTGGGCTTAGAGCATCATTAATGCCCTTTTCCCACTTTTAGGACAAATTGCTAGGTCCATATTGACTAACTTGCCAAATTTCATCATTCAGGCTTCACCATACTTCAAAGCTCTAGACTACCTTAAGTTTTTATTAAATCACACTTCAAAAACACTATTGGGACTATACATCATAGTCCTTATTCCCTTGGTGGTTGGCCAGAACCACCTACAAGCCAAAATTACCAAGATCTTCCAAAAGACCTTTTAAGGTGCTCCTGCACCATTCTCCTCCTACAACAAAGAAGCTAAGGAACCTGTGGTGTCAGGAGCTCCTCACTAGTTACATGATTGTTAAATTTACTCACTGCTATCCAAGTAGCTTCTGACTCTGGTTGATGTTTCCACTTCACTAGGTGCTCCTTATATGTCTTGTGCCTAGTCTTCTTCACCCTTGAGTCTAAAATCCTATCCACTTGTGGTCTAATATGATCAAGTACCTTGAGTCCTTCCACATCCTTACTGACCTCAACACTATAATGCTCCTCATCCATTTCTGGTCCTTTATACTTCACCAAGTCCTTCACATTGAACATAGGTGAAATAGACATCTCCTTGGGTAACTCCACCTTGTATGAATTTGGTCCATACTTAGCCAACACTTTACATGGCCCTAACCTCTTCATTTTCAACTTACTTGGTATGCCTTTCTGTAGTCTTTCCTTGTTCAAGTATATCATCACCATATCACCTATTTCAAATTGTAGATCTCTCTTCCCTTCATCTCTTTTAGCCTTCAACTTTTGGTTAGCCTCTATCAATGTCTTCCTTACCTGCTCATGAACCTCTCTCATTGACTAAGAAAAATCATCAACATGAACATTGATTCCTTCATAAATTTCAGATCTCTAAGCTCAAGTACACCCCTTGGATGTAAACCATAGACTATCTCAAATGGACTCTTACCTGTAGTCCTATTTGTGCTATCATTGTAAGAGAGTTCTGCTTGTGGAATCACTTGCTCCCATCCTTGTCCATACTCCTTAGTTAAGCATCTCAACAAGTTATCAAGTACCCTATTGATCACCTCTGTCTGTCTATCCATTTGAGGATGATATGCTGAGCTATGAGACAAGTTGGTTCCTAAACATTTCCAAAGATTCTTCCAAAAGTGCCCCATAAACTTCACATATCTGTCTGCAACTATGCTCCTTGGAAACCCATGTATCCTCACTACTTCCTTGAAGAATAGGTGTGCAATCTGACTTGCATAATGTGTTGTCTTGCATGGGATAAAATGGCTCATCTTGTTGAATCTGTCCACGACCACAAACACACTATCAAAACCAGTTGGTGTCCTAGGTAGCCCTACTATGAAGTCCATGCTTATGCATTCCCATGGTCTACTTGGGATGGGTAATGGCTGATAAAGACCTGCATTGCTTGATGTTCCCTTTGCCTTTTGACATACTCCACATTGTTCAACATACCTTCTTACATCTCTTTGCATTTTAGGCCACCAATAGAACCTCTCCACTAAGTCTAGTGTCTTGTTCAAACCAAAATGACCACTCAAACTGCCATTATGCTTTTCTTGGATTAGATTCTCCCTCATGGAACCTCTAGTAACACATAATTGATTTCCCCTAAATAATAGACCATTCTACAAAGTGTAATCAACATATTCACTATGAAAATGGTTCTCAAAATCAGAACATACCCTGTAGATCACTGAGAAATCAGAATCTCCTTCATATAGATCTTTGAATCCTTCAACCCCTATGCTTTGTAGCTATATCTCTTGGACAGTAAGCAACCTCCTGCTAAGAGCATCAACAACCTTATTGTTAACTCCCTTCTTATGCTTGATGGTGAAGGTGTATGACTGCAAAAACTCCATCCACTTGATGTGCCTCAAACTTAGCTTCTCTTGAGTATTTATGTAGCTTAAGGCCTGATTGTTAGTGTATACCACAAATTCCTTGGGCAATAGATAGTGCCTCCACTTCTTGAGAGCCTGCACCAAAGCATATAGCTCTAAATCATAGGATGAGTACCTATATTTTGCTTCATTCAACCTTTCACTAAAGAATGCCACTAGCCTACCTTCTTGGCTTAGAACAGCCCCAACTGCTATGTCACTTGCATCACATTCCACTATGAATGTTTTTTCAAAGCTTGGTAAAACTAGGATAGTTTGGGTAGCTATCTCCCTCTTCAATATTTCAAATCCTTCATTGGCTTCTTTGGTCCACACAAACTTAGCTTTTAGTCCTCCTTTGATGGTGTCAAGAACTGGTGCACAAATTTCACTAAACCTTCTCACAAACTTCCTATAGAATTGTGCTAATCCATGGAAACTCCTAAATTTTGTCCCTGTCTTGGGAGTAGGCCAACCGAGAATGGCTTCAACCTTGCTCTTGTCCATCTTCAAGTTCCCTTGAGATACCATAAATCCTAGGTAGACTAACTCTTGTTTCATGAACTCACTCTTCTCTAGATTTATGGTGAGCTTCTCCTCTTGAAGTTTCTTCAACACAAGCTCTAGGTGCTTCATATGTTATTCTTTTGTTTTGCTAAAGATGAGGATATCATCTAAGTAGACCACCACAAAGACTCCTATAAATTCCTTCAAGACCTCATTCATCACCCTCATAAAAGTGCTAGGTGCATTTGTAAGCCCAAATGGCATCACTAACCATTCATACAACCCTTTTGTAGTTTTAAATGCTGACTTCCATTCATCTCCCTCTTTCATCCTAATCTGATAATAGCCACTTTTCAAATCAATTTTGGAATAGTACTTAGCACCCCCTAAACAGTCCATTAGATCTTCTATCCTAGGAATAGGAAACCTATATCTAATAGTTATCCTATTTATTGCCCTAGAATTAGTACACATTCTCCACTTATCTCCCTTTTTAGGTGCCAACACCACTGGAACAACACATGGGCTTATGCTCTTTCTGATCAGCCCTTGATCCAAAAGTTATTCAACTTGCCTTGCTATCTCTTTGTTCTGCTCTGGTATCATCTTGTATGCAGCCTTGTTAGGCAATGTTGCTCCTGGTATAAAGTCTATTTGATGACTGATTTCTCTCTTAGGTGGTAATGTGTCTGGTGTGTCTTCACAAATTATATCTGTGAACTGATCCAATAGTTGTTTCACTTCTGTTGTCATAGGTAGCCAACTAGGTGACTCCTCTTCCTTTGGTTTCAACATGATTGCATAGACCATTCCTTCTTCTTCCTTGATGTCCTTTAGTAATTACTTTCCAATCATCATAAGGACACTAGTTTCTGCCTTTTCCACTGTGCTTTCTTCCAACAAAGACTGAATGTTATAAGTCACTCCATCCTTCTTGAATGAGTACTTGTTCTCTTTGCCATGGTGTACTACCTCCCTGTCATATTGCCATGGTCTGCCAAGAAAAAAATGGCATGCATCCATTGGTAGCACATCACATATTATCTTGTCTTGATACTTTCCTATAGAAAACTCAACCCAAACTTGTTCATTGACTAGTATATTCTTCCCTTTTTTCAACCAAGTAACCTTGTAAGAACACACATGGGGTATCTTGACGAGTTTCAACTTTTGTACTGCCTCCTCTGAGATGACATTATCAGTAGACCTTGAATCTATGATGACCTTGCAAACCTTACCTAATATCTTGCACTTGACTCTAAAAAGAGCTATCCTTTGTTTGTGTTCATCCTTGATAGGTTCTTTGATCAAAATCCTCCTTAACATGAGATTCTCACCTCTCTCTGAATCTAAGCTCACCTTTGAATATTTGGAGCAGTCCTCCTCTTGAACATAGTTGATCTTCCTCTCACTTTGTGAAGATGTTGGCTTGTCAGGACACCTATAAGCCGGATGACCCAACTGTCCACAATTGTAGCATTTCATGGAAGCAAAATGAGAGCTTCTCCCAAAGCCTCTTGATTTGCCTCTTCCTCCATTGTTAGAGCTTCTACCTCTGTATCCCCCTCTACTATTTGGCTCATGGGATTTTTCACCAACCTTAGTATCACCTTGGCTTCTATTCTCATTGCTCCTTCCACCAAAACTACCACTGTGTCCACCTCTAGAGTCTCTACCTCTCCCTTTACCTCTAGTATTGGAATCTTGTTTCTTTTTTAGTTTCTCTTCCACCTTAATAGCCATTTGATAGAAGCTATGGAGGGTAGTAAGTGTGAAAATACTCAACTCCTCTTGTATGCTCCATCTAAGGCCGTTTAGGTACCTAGCAACCTTGATTCTTTCAACTTATTGCACTCTAGATCTAAGGCTTAATTTTTGGAACTCCTCTGTAGATGCAACTACATCTAGGTCTCTTTGTCTGAGATTTTGTCTCTTCTTGTGCAATTGAATGTCATAGTCCTCTGGTAGATAGTTATCCTTCACTTTATCCAACATTGTCTTCCAATTTCCTATTGGCTTCTTGCAAGAACTTCCACCAAGTTAATGCTTGTCCTCTTAACCTTGATTCGGCTATCTTCACCTTTTGTGCTTCTGTAATTCCATCACATTCAAAGTGATTCTCCATTCCCTCTATCCATTCCATAACTAACTTTGTATCCATTCTTCCAGTGAACATAGGGACACCTTTGAGTGCCTTGCCACTCAATTCCTTCAATTCTTTGAGGAAGGGTTCCTCTGCTAATGGAGGGTCAGGTTCTGGTTCTATTTCTTCCTCAACATATTCCTTACCCTTGTCTTTGTCCTCTGCTAACTGAACTCTCATCTTTCCTGCAGTCTCTGCAACCTCTTCTAGTTTTTGCTTCATTTCTTCCACAACTACTTCAAGTCACCTATTCTTTTCTTGTTGCTCTGGAAAATCTCTTTCTAGCACTGCATTGGTCACCATGGTTCTTTCTCCTATGGATTCCCTTCTTTCTGACATTCACTTCTCAATTCCCAAGCCTTTTAATGCCTCTGATACCAATTTGATGGGGAGCCCTATACCTCAAGAGCACTCTTGCTCTTTCCAAGACCTATTCTCTGGTCTTCCTAGGGTATTCCTCTCTACCCTAATCAGGGATCACTCTTAAACCCCTCTCACCACGTATGACTCTCCACCAATTTCAAAACCTTCACCATCACTCCCATTCCACCATTGAGCTTCCTTGGGCTCCACATTGATCCAATGTGTCCTAACCACTCCAAGCCTTAGGGAAGGGTATCCTAGCTTTCCCCTAGTTTTTTTTCTCCCTACTGATCCAATTCTTTGGATACTTTTACCTTTTACCCATCGCTTTCAAGAAATTCTAGTTTCTAGGCCTTGTAGCCTTTTTGCCCTAATTAGGCCTCCTAGAATCTATTTTCTTCATTTTTCTCTCAAACTATCTTAACAACCCCCAATTTTTTTTGTAGATTCTTCCTATTGGCTATCAAGGCTTCAATATTTTCTATGTCTAAGGTTTTGCAAGTGTCCGTACATAGGACTGTCTTCAAACCCCCTAATTTCAAGGGTTTCTAGGGTTTTTAGCACCTTTTTCTCCTCTGAGGGATTCAAATACCTCCTCAACTCTTCTCCTTGCACCCACATGTCTAGAATACATGTGCCCACAATTCCATGATCATGATTGGCACAAACCAATCCATTCAGCAACTTTCTTTACTGATGTCCTCTCCAAGCCACTAGCTAGAATACACTTGCACTCGCCTAGTGCTTGATGAATTCATCATCTCCCCTGCAAACCAAGACACCAAAACACCATATTTACACTGAAAAAAAAATCCCCTACTTGATTCAAATTTTCCATGGTAGCCTTGCCATGGGAATTCAAGTGGGGATCATTATTCACAAAAACTGGCTTGAACTGACAGTGAGACCAAGAACACAAAAAACTTGGAAAATGACAACCAGTTGAATTAAATGTCTAATCTAATGCTTCACACAGAAATTAATTGACACAAATGAAAGCCTCAAATCATCATACAAGTACTTTCAATCCATCATTGACTAGATGAAGGTTCAAACAAAAAAATTCAATGAAATTTGTACTCTTCCAAGTCACAAAAACTCCTTCCAAAACTCCAAATCATACAATAGCTTTCCCATATGCTCAATTAGGGTTTTTCTAACCTCATATACCTTTCTTCCATGTGCTAGGACCCTTGGGTCGGGCTTAGAGCATCATTAATGCCCTTTTCCCACTTTTAGGATAAATTGCCAAGTCCATATTGACTAACTTGCCAAATTTCATCATTCAGGCTTCACCAAAATTCAAAGCTCTAGACTACCCTAAGTTTGTCTTAACACACACTTCAAAAACACTATTGGGACTTTACATCATAGTCCTTAATCCCTTGGTGGTTGGCTAGAACTACCTACAAGCCAAAATTGCCAAGATCTTCCAAACGACCTTTTAAGGTGCTCTTGCACCAATGATATTAATGTATATGAGTACTACCCTGAAGACGTGTAGTCCATAGAGTGTGTCCTAGATAGAGAATACCAAGGTGATGCTAAGATAAGAAAATATATTGGAACTAATTTTTACAACCAGTGCAGATTTAGGATAGATTGGAACTAATTTCTACTAGTGCAAGATGTAATGTTTAACCCTAATTCAATGCAATCTTTCACTAAATAACCTAGAAGCATTGCAAATAAAACCAAAACACAAAGATGCAAGATGAAATGTGTGCACCTATAAATATGAAGGAGATTTAATGAGGCTCTCAAATTCTATAAATTCTAACTTTAATGCTCATTGGGACTCATATGCCAAGTTGGGCAAATCAGTCCTAGATCTAGGTTTCTGTGCAGAAACAAGAATCTAGAAAATTGGTATCCGAATATGTAAAAACTTGAATTTTGACCTAAATTGGGACTCTAACCCGAAATTGGTGAATCAATCTAGTTAGGTTTTTCCAAAACTTTAAGGTATGAATCTGTTCTTCAAGGTCTGATTTGTGCTTCCCAATTGATTTCTGGATCCAAAACCCTGATTTGCAACCTATAGAAGTCTTATAAGTATCTCCAATGCAAGGTGAAAAATTTATCCAAACTTTATCTTCAATGTGTGTTCAATCTAAACCTACAAATCACACACTAAAGAGAGGGGAATTTTTTTTTTGTTAGTGGATAGGGGTTTTCCCTAGTCAAACCTCATTTTGGTAATCAAACCATGAAATGAAATGAAATGAAACAGGAATAGAGAATGATGAATGAAAAAAATTGTAGGTTACAACTCACCAAACCGTAGCAATAAGAGGCTAAAAACATGTATGAGATGGCTCCAATGGATGTAGATCTTGACTCTTTCTTGAATGTGATAGATCTTGAGTGAAATGCTAGCTTGAATCATAAAAACCTACATCACAATTGTTAGCTCACAAATAAACATGATGCATGAAGACTTTGACATGATGCTTGATGCTTGAATAATTCTCTAAAACACTTTGTAATCTACCCTTGAATTCTCTTGAATGATCTTGTAAACACTTGAATGCTCTTGTGAACTCAAAATTTCTATAAGAATTCTTACTCAACTTGCTAGGTGTAAAATGAGTGAAAGAAAATTGTATTTATACTTAATTATACAATAATTTCTGAAATTACAACACTACAAGCCAACATCAGATCTAGGAGGATAAACTCCTGCCAGTAATTTGAATTAATTTTAATTTTGGGCCACACGAGATTCATTTTCCCAAGGTGGCGTATGAGTCTGATTAGGCATAAATTATGGGACAATTTTAAAAAAGTCGTAGAAAGGTGTAAAATTATGATCAAGACCCAAACCCCAGGTGGGACTCATACACCCAAGGTGGCAAATGAGTCCTAGACCACCAAATTTGGGCCACACAACCTGAAAATACCTTAATTATAATTGGATTTTGATTTGGCTTGTGGATGTAAAATAAGGCCAATTAAAGCATAAAGAAGCCTACATATTAATTAAAAGCTTAGAAAAGTGTGAAAGTGTGTTGAAATAATTTGCAATGCTCCAAATAAGTCATCAATAAGCTCATTTAGTTCACAAGGTCCCATGACCTAATGTGAATCTATTAGACATATCACAACACTAAATCGAGGCCATGTTAGAGCCAAGGTTATTTTTGTCATTACATTTAGCCCCCACTTTAGTGAGATGAGGAACTTTCTTCCAACTCATACTAAATTATCCCAAATCACACCAAGAGGGGTCCAAATGCACCAATGCTAGTAAGATAGGGTGACCATGATCAAGAGGGTTGCACAAGCCCCCAGGACCAAGGTCCTATGGAAAACCAACATAGGCATAAAAGAACACACATGAAAATGATATAAAGAGAAACAATAAGGCACACAAATACAATGCCAAAGAAAAAATAGAAAATAAGAATAAAGGAAAAATAGGGGTGGATCAATATTTAGCCATTTTTCCATCGGGATGTGGATCAGATCTAGGTTGTTTGTCTGAAAAATGCACACTCACTCTAAGGCAACAAAACTTTAGATTGTCCATTGGGTGAGAAATCTAAGAAGGTGAGACACATACACACACGATTGGTATGTACTCACACAAATACGTGAGTAGCTAAGGGAAATTCATGCCTTGAATCGGCTTCCCATCAAACCATACCAAAGTTATGCCTCCTAATAAATTTGATAAGGCACCACACTAAAAAAAATGATTTTCGAGCTTCATGAGACAAGCAAAACTTCGTATGCTTAGAGCCCATAAAACAACAAGATGGCTCCACAAACATCCAAGTTGTGTTATGCAAGGTGGCCATATAACTAAAAATGCAAATGCAATAGTAAGGAACGTTCAAAGGAGTCTTTCTTAATTGATATGAGGTCTTAACTTAGGGAACATTGAGGCTAATTTCTCCAAGAGATGACCAATCAAATAATAGAAGATTCACAACTTAGGGGATGCAGTGTGTCACATCAAGCCACTAATAAGAATATAATATGCTAAGAGAGATCACACTCTTGAAGGAAATCACACTTAATGTCATCCACAAAGCGAAAAACATAGCACATAAGTAACAAGACTGCACCATGAATCATGAAAAATAAAAAATACAAAATAATAATGCCAATGTATGCCCCCACTTTAAATAAATTGCTAAATAGGTCATACTATGAGGAATTACATAAGTAGAAAATGGTAAATGAAAAAAATGAGAGTTAACTAGGAAAGCCCTATTCCAAGTCATATGTTTCCAAATGAAGCTACGTCCTACAAAGAAAAGAGAGGGGTTTCCCCCAAAATGAAAACACCAAACACATAAGGGATCTATGGATTTGGGGTCAGTATGGTCTTGCTACAATATTTTTAGAGAGCTCAGAACTATCATTATTCCCCAAATACACATAGAACTAGAAGAATGACACAAATAGAGTGAAAAAAAAGAAAAACCTTTTAGGTCAACATGGAAGAGGCATTAATTTCTTGATGCCTTGTGTCATCCCCGAAGGAAAACACAAGGAAAATGAAAAATATAAAGGAATTTAATATTTTGGGTCAATATGAATTTTATGATGCCTTGTGTCATCCACAAAAGGAAAACACAAGACAAATGAAAAATATAATGGAAAAGATTTTGGGTCAACATGGAAGAGACATGAATGTATCAACACCTTGCATCATCTCCAAAAGGAAAATGCAAGACAAATGAAAAAGATAAAGGAAAATATTTTGGGTCAACATGGAAGATAAATGAATGTCTTGATGCCTTGTGTCATCCCCAAAAGGAAAACCCAAGACAAATGAAAAGGATAAAGAAAAATATTTTGGGTCAACATGGAAGAGACATGAATGTCTCAATGCCTTATGTCATCCCCAAAAGGAAAACACAAGATAGATTAAAAAGAAATAACGGAAAAAGAGAAATTATTTATGACATATAGAAGAATGAAGGTACAAATAGAGGAATACCATAGACAAAGAGATACATCAAATAGCATAGTATGGGGGATTACATTATGCTCATGCAATCACACAAAAAATGAAAAAGAAATAATGGAAAATACTAGCAAGGAATATGTGATTCAAACTAAAGTAGTTCATATTACATCCCAATTGTGTTCACTGTATACTGAAGGTGAACAACTAGCTAAAGGGACAATAGCAAGTGCCGAACTCGAGCCATAACCAAGTTCAACACTCTTCTTAGGAGAATTTTTTTTTAAGCTCACGGAAGAGGAAAACAATGTGTTCAATTCATTATGAACCTCCTCTTCAATTTTAATAATCTCCTCATCATCATCTAAATTAGTCATAATGGGAGGTCAAATGATGATGTCCAAGGAATGATTTAACTCTTGTTGCAACATGGAATATTTTTATTTCAGGGAAGGGGTAGACTCATCACAAATTTCTTCAGTTGAGTTTGGATCTTGATTTCATTTATTGATCTCTTCATGTAACTTGCAAGCAAGGGCACGATGTCTACACCTACGCTCTTTAGCACCTTTGTTTCTTTTAGTTCTATTTTCAAGTTACGTTTGTGTAAGAGCGGGTTGATCAACCATAGGTTTATTTTCTTCCCCATGGGGAGGAACGAAAGGAGCCACAAGAGGTTGTTCAACCACTTTCTCTTTGAATTTATAAGCTTGTTTTATTCTAGGAGGTGTGACAAGGTTGTTTTCATTGTCTCTTTGTCTTTTATAGGAAGTTGGTGAGGGTTTTGTCTTAGGTTGGTCCTGGTTATTTATAATTTCTTTAGGTTCAATCATGGTCTCGTCTAGGATGGTAGGCTTAGTTGTAGGTTGAGGCATACATTTGAGAGGGATAATTTTTTTATTTTCTTTGCCTTGAACTTTTGGTAGGATTTGAAAAAGAAGTCTTATCATGGTTTGATAGGTTCTATAGGCTTGGGCCAAAATAAATCTAGAGAAATGTTTCCACAGGAGGACAAAGGGTTAAAGCCACTATGATGGACGGTGATAATTTCATTGTCAAATGGAAACTTAAAAAAATTATGTACAATCGAAGAGACTACATTCATGGAGTGAAGCCATGGATAGCCTAGCTTCACAGGAAATTGGCCTGACTACTGTATGACAGAGAATGAGATCTCTAAAGTTTTCGGTCCTATTTATAAAGGAAGGGTGATGGATCCCATCGTAGGGAAAGCAAAACCATTATGCGTCTTGATCCATGATTTCAGTTTAGCATATATATCTCGATAGAGCTCATACAAAAGTAAGAATTCTTCGGTGATCACATTCTCTCCATAGACGAGATCTATTAATATCCCATTAGTGGGCTTGTTATAGATTCAGTTGGCTATGTAAAGAGGACCATCGGGTGCATGTTTAAGTATGCCTTGTTAGGAGAAATAAATCTGAAGAGGATTTTTAGTTGGGCCCTTATGAGGAATAACGTTTATCACTCCTACCATATTATGCATAGGATCATTATCTATAGGATCATGTTGAATAGTATCATTGTTATCATCATCTGTATCAACATTCATCACATCATTCTTTGTAGTTTCGCTAGTTTTGACAAATGAAATGTTATGATTAGGCATCTAGGGTTGGTAAAAATTTCCAAGTTCTGGTTAGGAGGGGCAACATAATTATTTCCTTGATCACTAACACCTCCAATGGAAAGAAAACTAGAATCAATGAGGTCTTGCACAAGATATTTAAGATGCTTGCAATGTTCTGTATCATGTCCATTTTGTCGGTGATAATGGCAGTAAGAATTTTTTCTATAGTTTGCAGGAAATGTTTTATTAGGATCAGGTATTTCAATGGGAGGCAAGGTAATCATCTTCTATTCTAGGAGTTGTGACATTGTATTGTGAAGGGTATCGATTAAGGGAGCGAATTTCCTTTTCGGGTCCCCATAGTTAAAGGGTATTACAATTTTAACAATAGGTACTTGGTTATTGACATTCTGATTTGTTTGTTTGAGGGGGGATTGAATTGAAGGAAACCTTTATTATGTTTTCTAAAAGGTTGAGAATTTTTTTGGTTTGTAGGTTCAAACTTCTCAGTATGACTAGAAGTGGATTTTGTGTCTCAACTACTAACCAGATTTTGATAATCACAAAGGATAGTACACAAGTGCATAAAGGACAGGAATTTCATCATGGTAAGTTTATCTTGTATATTATTTTTCATATTTTTGATGAACATCTTTTGAAGGTGAGGATCGATAACCTTGACATCAATTTGGGAATAAAGTGATTGGTAGCATGATATAACGTTAGTTATATTTTCCTCTTCTTTTTTCTTTTATCTCATCAAATCGACCAAGGTTATCTTAGGAGTCATATGCACTTGAAAATGGTTGAAAAATTCCTCAACAAGTTCATTGAATGAAAGAATTGAGTTGTTTGGTACAATGAAGAGAACCATTCCAAGGCAATATATTTCAAGGACCTAGGGAAAATCTTAGCCTTGAAGAGTTTATCATCAAGGACAAAGTCACTACATAAAGTAATATAAACATTAACTTGGTTATAAGGATCTCCCTTTCCTCCATATTTATTGAATCTAGGCACCTCTACACCTTATGGAATCATTGTTCACAATATGTCTAGGGATAATGGGTTGCTTTTGACATAATATGTAGGCGGGCCATTTTGATTTTGGTTGATGGTGGATTTTATTTTTGAAGGAATGAAATGGTTTGGAAGATTTTATTAATGAGAGGTTCATTTCTTGTGTTATGAGATGGAGTTGAAAAAGGTGAAGGGGTGTATGTGTTTGAGGGACAAGTGAATGGAATTCTTATAGGTGGTAAGGTGGTAGGAGATATGGCATGTGATGCCACAAAGGTACTAGGGATGCTAATGAAAATACCCAAGGAAGGAATCACATTACTAGTTGGTTGCATTGTTGTTATGACTTGAGGATTGGTATAGGTAGGAATAGATGCAATTATTGTGGGAGGAGGAACTTGAATTCCTCCTTGGATTGTGACATTTCTTATAGCTAAAGGACAACTAGTGGTTGAGGTGAGTTCTTTTCCAAAGATTTGAACTATGTTTTTCACAAGGTCAGGTCCATCTTCACATTCAAGCATGTGATGAATGTTATCTATAGTAGGGATGGAGGTAGTTAAAATTTTGTCATTTTGCACTTGATGCTGTAGGTTTGCTAAGTCTTCATGGATTTGAATTATGTTTTCTTGTGGGACACTAGCAACCATTATTTCAACATGTGTCACACTACTTGAAGGTAAAGAGTTGTTAAGCGTATGGTCCATACCTAGTGTACTACTGTGAATACTAGGAGTGAAAGAGCTAGACAACCCAAGATCCATGATGATTGTGCTATCATGGGATGACACGAGTCTCAAACTTTGTCTCACTATAGTATTAGAAAAAGGACACCAAATACTCATGCAAGGGCTTCTAAATGAAATGATTATAATTTTTTTTATAGAAACTGACACAAAAAGCTATACAACAAACAAAAGCTCATAAAAATTGTTTTAAATGTTGGAAAATGTAGTGCAGAATTTGCACTGGGACTGATTCACCTAGAGGGGTGTATGAGTCCCAGTGAGGGTTTTTTTCAAAAAAATTAGAAATTTTCAATTGATTTATATGCTTTTTATGTTGTATGATCTTTAACCTAAGTGAGTGAATATTTTGTATGATTTTCAATGATATGAGGTGCAAAAATTCAAGCTATATGCACTTTCACTAATGCAAAATTAGAAACCCTAGAATTCTAATTAAGTAATGCAAACTTTAATGCTATGTTAATGCAAGCAAGATGTAGGATGGTAATGCACTCCAAATAAGAATTATGATGTTCTAAATGTAGGTTCACCAAAATGAAATGAAATAAAATGGGATAGGTGCTTTCTTATAGTTTAGAACATAGAGCACACGTACTTTCCAATTATTTCATTCAAGGATAACCCTAGAGATGTCAATGCAAAGGAGAAGGAGATCTTGCAATAGGGCTGTCCTATGGGCTGATTGTAAACTAATGAGGGGTTCACTACCAAGCTAGGGCTTGGAAAGATAAATGCAATGCAAGATGTAATTGTTATGCCTTGCATAACCACCCCATCTTTTGCCTTGGTCAAAATGGGTCCCCCTTTGTGTTTTTGTACTTAGTTGTTTTCGAAACAAAGTTTGGAGTCTAGTTTTGCCAATACTTTGTTTTTCTTTGATTTCTCTGTCGGAATTGGAATCGGAGCTGAATCGGGTTTTGAAAGTTCTTTTGAGGTGTGTTTTGGGTTCTATCCCGATAGTCTTTTCTTTGCCTTTGTTTTTTGGTCTTCGGCGGAAGCGGAGCCGGAGTGGGAATTGGGATGGTTGTTATCAAAATTTGCAAAATCAAATTCAATTCTGATCCCGCCTCCACTACCTTTTTAATGTTTGTTTGTCTCGGTTTTTGTGTTTTGTTTTATTAGGTTGGTCTTTTACTTAACTTTTTGTTTTTTGTTTTGTTTTTAGTTGTCGGACGCAGAGTCGGAATGGGAATAAGGTTTGGAAATTTTATGATTTTAAGATCCTATTCCCATTTTAGTTCCGCCCCCACCAATTTTTGTCATTGACTTTTTGACTGAAGTTGCACTGCAGACCAGTGTTCGTTCTCTTACAGTTCCGACTCTGCCTTTACTGCATTTTAATGCATTAATGGTGGTTGCCGATGTAGGTAGAAATTCACATATTTTTCTTTATGAAGGGTTAAAGCCGATCATTATTGTTATTATTACAAGTCTGAGAGCGCGAAGAGCAATAGCAGAGTTCGTTTGAGCAAATTGATCGAGATAGAGAAGGGATATTGTGTGCAAATCGATTCAGAAAGTTAGCATGGCTTCGTTTTCATTTGAGGTAGGTCTTTTATCTTTGTTGTTCGTTGTTTTATTTGCGGTTGTGTTCGTTGTGTTGTGCTTTATATCTGCTCGCGTGTTCAATCATTGTGTTTTAAAGCAATTTTATGATCATCGATGTGATTGAATGAGCAGGTTCTCGTTTTGGCTTGTTTGTTTTGCTTTAAATCTTTGTTGTCTTGTTTTATCGTGTCGTTTCTTTCTATTTTAGGGCACCGTCGCTTTCACGTCTTAATCATGATTGCGTCTTGTCATTTTTTATTTGCAGTAGATTAGATTAGATTAAAGGTTTAATGGTGTGAGTTAGATTAAGAATTTACAGTGAGGTAGATTAGAGATTTTACAGTGAGTTAGTGTAGATTAAATTTATTGTTTGAATTAGGGTTTCGTCGTTTGGTAGAATGGCAAGGTTTTAAACCCGTGCCCTAGTTTTATTAGGTTTGTTAGATTAGGGTTTCTTTGGTCTCTAAAATACAATTGTTCCCCATGGTCATATGGGGGTAGAGTTTTTAAGCTCCTTTGCCATTTTATAGCGACCTAGGTTTAATCATGAAGTTATGTTGAAAATGAATGAATTTGATGATGTCATGATTAGCATAGGCGGAGGCAGGATTGGAATGGATTATGGACATAAGAGTTTTATTTTACAAAAGTTATCAATTCCATTTCTATCTCGTTTCTAATTCTGAGTTTTTAAAAAGGGTTTCCTTGAAGTAGGTGATAACTGGCAGAGATGGGATCGGAACTGATCTTGAACTTAAGAATTTTGTTTGCGAAGGTTATCAGTTCCGTTTTCATCCTGTGTCCGGCTCCGCATATAGTGGGAAGTCTTTTGTCGAAGTAACGATAACCAAATCAGAGGCAGAGGCAGAATGGAAATAGAATATGAAAAGAAGAGAATTCGAAGAAAAACCAAATCCCTTTTTCATTCCGATCTCGGTTCTGATAACTTCCCCAACTCTGACTCCGAGCCCATTTGTTATTTGGTGAAGTTCATATATCGGTTTTTGCTCCGAGTCCGCCAGTTTTGTAAAAGAGACTCTTTTGTGTTTCTATCCGACTCCTACTCCGATATATGTGTGACAGGTATGCTTTAAAAGCATGTTTTATGATGATTTATCTAAAGGTCTAATTAGAGATTTGCTTGCAGGATATTTGAGAGATGTCAGGAATGTCAGGAGAGGCTGCTCAAAGGAATCAACCGGTTGGAACATCAAAAACAGCACCGAAAATCAAGAAGGTGAAACCAGAACAACTGCCTTATACATTGAGGTATGATCATAGGAATCCGGTGGTGAAGGTGAGCAAGATGGAATTAGACTGGTCAAATATCACAGATACTAATCTGGGCCAGTATAGCTTTGAAGAATCACATGAAGAAACCTTTGCAGAAAGAGCAAACTTGACAGGGAGAACTCAAAAGATTGTTGACTCCGGTCTTGCACATATCACTGTGTTTCCTTTATCAGTTCAGTGTCCGGAGTTAATATTGACAGTGGTTAGTACTTATAATCCAGGTACAAGATTATGCATGGATTCCCAGAATAATGTGATTATAGATCTTACTCCGCAGATGTTCCAAAGCATATTTAATGTTCTTGATCCCAAGAATTTGGTGCAGCTAACTGAGGCAGAGGCATTGGAGAAATACAGCAAGCATAAAAACTCCAATAAGTCTCATTTAAACAAAAGATGGTTAAGCACTGAGAAGAAGTCTTTAAGCAAGCTGGCAGACCAGTCAAAGAGGGCAGATTTCAAGAAGGAGATATCGGATTTGATATTGATGCTGTCCAGAGTCTTTGGGAAGAGAAATTCCTTCCACTTCAAGGAGTGGATGTTTCATTTTATTCAAGTGATCTTTCAGGGTGATTATCAATTTGATTGGTCAATGATTGTTTTTGATGCCATACATGATCAACTCATAAGGGTTAGACAAACCAAATCTTTCTTCATGACCTCATATGTGGTCTATGCTGCAGCAAGATTGGGGATTTTCCAAGGACTAAATAGAGTAGGTATAATGGGAGTCTTGGATGGACAAAGGAAGGTGAGGGAACACTATGATCAATTATCCCTTCAGGTTGCTAAGACTCACTTTAGGAGAGTCAATGATGCCTTTTTATATGTGGTTATCAACCAGTTGAGTGGAGATGCAAGATACAGGTTAAGTCAAGAAGCTATGGCATTCATTGTGGAATGGGGAAGTTGGTACATCCAATACCCCAAATTTACATACTTCAAATTGTTTGGGTTTGAAGGTCATCCCCATTTACTTCCAAGATGCTACAGTAATAGAATAGTTCTTATGGAGTTTGTGTATCAAGCCATTGGAGTTAATGCTAGATTTGGGATGAAGCACAAGACAGGATGCCATAAATTTCCCATGACACTGGGTGAATACAACTGTCAAAAATTGAAGGGAGCAAAGGTGGTTTGTAATGAGTTGATACAATTGAAATTAGGATTGTATACAGCTCGTAATTATTTTGATCCAAAGAAGAAGATGTATGCTTTATTACCTTCAGTGTTTACTAGAAATTTTAATTTGTTAGAGGATTTTTGGTGTGATCGACAGGATGAGTATGACTTAAGGAAGAAGAATTATGAGATATTACCAGTCTCACTTATGGTAGAGCTAGGTATTAAAGATAATATTCCTGACACTTTGGTGGATGATGGAATTGTATTAGATCCCTCATATGAAGCTTTGAGTATTGGCACTAAAAACTTAGATCCAATAGACTGGAATGAGGAAGAAACGATTGATATTAAGAAACTGGGAAGAACAGTCTTGGATAGAAGTGTGCAATGGTTGATGATGAGAACTCAAGCTCCTCAGGGACCAATCCTCAAGAAAGGTAAGGGGTATAAGAGGATTAAAACAAAGGAACCTTCGAAGGAACCATTAGAATTCTTTCCTCCTGATGTTGAAGAGACAGAACTTGAGGTAGTTGATGAAGAAGAAGAGACACCAGAGGGAGATGTGCCAATTGAATCTATTTTTTCTATGCCTGCATTGGGTGAGTCATCTGCACCAGCCCCACTCACAAGAAAGAAAAGTAAAGAAGTTCAAGGAGTACTTTATGCCATGGCTGAAGCTACTAAAGGAAAAGAAGTGGAGGAAGAATTGGTAGAAATTGAGACAAACTCAGATGAAACTCTGTCAGAGAAGGGCTTGCAAGAAAACATGCCTCTAGATCCTACTATTGAGCAGATTCTTACATAGGAAGAACAATGGAAAAAATTTGAAGATGCTACCAGAGAATCTGATGCAAGGGCTGCTACGGAGAAACAAAAGGAAATGGAGGCAAAGTTACAAGCTGGTGCTCTACTTCAACAGCAACAATCAAAGGTAAAAGAAGTTGGAACAAGGACAACAACTGATACAATGGAGGAGCAAATGAGGCAACGAGAGCATGAGATCAAGTTCAAGGTAGAAAATGACAAGATGGAACTGATACAAAAGATCCATGATCTCGAGGAGGAGAAAGCAAGAAACCAAAGAGAAAAGGAAGCCCTGGTTGCTAGACTGAAGCTTGCAGAGGAGGCTCGACAGAAAGAACAAGAAGCTGAAGCTCAAAGAAAGGAGAGAGATGCTGAAGAGTTAAGGAAGAAACAGCAAGCGGAAGAAGAAAGAGAAAAGGCAAAGAAACTCATAGCCTTAGAAATGGAAAGGATTGAAAGGGAAGAATCAAAGAAAATAAGAAAAGGAAAAGAGGTTGAAGAGCTATTTAGGAAGCAAAGGGAAGAAGAGGCCGAAGCTGCAAAACTTAAAGCATTGGAGGCAGAACGGTTGGAAAGAGAGGCCTTAGAGAAAGAGAAGTTAGAGAAGGATCAGATGGAAGAGGAGAGATCAAGAAAAGAAGAAGAAGATAGGAAAGTGCAGGAACAAAAGGATAGAGAAGAGGCTGAGAAGTTGGTGCAGATGCATGTGCTGCAGGAACAACAAGAAAAAGCAAAGGTTGATTTTCAACCTGAGGTAGATAGTCAGCCATCCTCTACAGTTGCTGCATCCTCTTCCATGATGATGACTCCCAGTGCTCCTACATGGTTGAAATTAGATTTGCAGAAGAGAGCTAGAATACCTCCTCAACCTCTTAATTGGGAGGACATGATGAAGGAGATTGAATAGGAAAGGCCTAAGAAGAAGGCTAAAGTTTTGCATTCTACCAAACTCACAGATAAAGGGGAGATAGTTGTTGAATGTGTCATGCCTATGACTGAAAAGGAGGTAGGGGATATGCAGCTCACAGACTATCAATTGAGTTTGGTTAATTTGGGAAGACCCACTAGAAATCAACAAATGAATCTGATTGATGTGGTGGCTTCAACAACTAAATCAAGAATGATAAAGGACAAACAAAAGAAGGATGAGCTTAAGGCTCAATTAGATCAGTTACATTCATTCTTGAAGAGTGTCTCCTCTCCAAGGTCACAACAGGTTGCAGCAATTGAGACTCCTATTTTGCTAAGCAAAAAGGAGGTTGATGATTTGGTGTAGGTTAAGGGTAAGGTGGAGATGGTTGATAAATGGATAGACAAATTAAACCGCGAGGTAGGAGAGGTTTTAACAAAAGGATTTGAAACCTACAAGGAGGCGGAAGGAGTAATAAAAGAGATGCATCAATATATTGAGGCATCCGAGAGGTTAGAAGAAGAGTATAAAGAGTATAGTGAAAAGTTAGAGAAGATAAATACATTGCCTCTAACTACTCTTCTAGAAGAATCTATACTTGAAGATGACAACAAAGATTTTGTAGGAAAGACGGCTCATATACTTAAGTTTAGGACTAGCTTTTTGAGCAAGCATAAGGATGAAATTCAGGAAGCAGTTAATAATTTAACTGAGCAGTTGGAAGAGTTGGAAGCGGTTATGGCTATAATAGTAGATGTGAATGTAACGACTAAAGATGGCATGCCGTTGAGTCAGGTTAGAGAGAAATGGAATGAAAGATTCCAAGGACTCATGCAGGAGAAAGATGATGGAGAAGACTTAGTGATAGATCGGCTTGTAGAAGTCAAAGAAGAAATAAAAGTTGCAGGGAGAGAGTTGGTCAAGGTAAAAAGCATGAAATAATTTGCTGTAGTTGAGTTGGATCACATCAAATTTGAAGATGATTGGATTGATGGGCCAGATATGGATATGCTACAACAAGTCTTCACTAGTTATGATGAGTTCATAGTGGATCCAGCTTCACATGCATAAAATCTTGCATGCATGTTCTTCTTCCTTGCATGTCGCATGATGATCTTCTTCCTTGCATGTTGCATGCATGCAGCACTGACAGTCTTAAGGGCGCATGACTTCTTTTCTTCTATTTTCTATTGTTAGATCAAACTGAATGTATAATGTAAGAACTCAAGATCAAAGTTGATCTAAGTTTCCAAGAAAGTTGATTGTTCCTAAAAAGGTGGAAAGCCTAAGATAGAAGTGAAGTTTGAACTTCTTTTTTATATCTATAAATAACCGATGGGTATCACATTGTAAAGGGTCGGCTAATTGAGAATTGGATTGGCTTACCTAGTGCTAGGAGATAGAATTTTATAGAGCTTTTTGCAGAGATACATTGTACCAGATCTTGTTTACAATTAATAGAATTGCAGGTTTACAAAATATGGAGTTTGTATTGAATTGTGTTGTTGATAAGGTTAATGAGTTATAATCCACCTGAATGCTAGTGATTGTGCTGAAGCATGATAGTTTCGTATGTGGTGAAATTCATTAGAATAAACCAGGTTTAAAGATTATCTTGTTAAATTGTCATTGAATTAAAGTTATTGAAGTCTGTTGATCTATAGTTTTAATGATGAATGAATGTGTGTTATTTTGAAATCTTGGAAATACTTGTGATAGGCGAATAGAGAAAAATGAATTAATCACCTAAGATGTATACAATGGTACAGTTATACTATGGGTTGTGTCATGCTATGGTTTTTGTGATCAGTTAAGAAAACATTCATTGTTAAAAGTATATGTCTGGATATTAGATAAATTTAATTCATACTTACTGATTTACCCCCTGGATCTATCTTTTTCTTTTATTTAAAACCCATTGATTTACAAGAACTATTTTGATAAAGAGAGTCATAGCTTGAATCCTTTGTTACCAACACAGGCCCTTTGAATATTACAGTTGCATGAACCAATTGAGTGACATCAGACAGTTGAAAACCAACTACTAGGACCTTGGGAGTTAGGCTACTATATGTTTTCTTTCTCTTTCAGGAGAAATAGAGTAGAAATATTTTGTTTTAATGTTGTTTGTGTCATTTTAACCATCAACAGTAATGTTTAACCCTAATTCAATGTAATCTTTCACTAAATGACCTATAAATGAAAATAAAACCAAAACATAAAGCTAGAAGATGAAATGTGTGCACCTAGAAAATTGAAGGAGATTGAATGAGGCTCTAAAATGCTAGAAATTCTAAATTTAATGTTGATTAGGACTCATACGCCAAGCTAGGTGAATCACTCCAAGATCTGGGTTTCTATGTAGAAATAGGAATTTGGCAAATGGGTATTTGAATCTATAAAAAAATGAATTTTGACCTAAATTGAGACTCATATGCCAAAAATAGTAAATCAGTCCAATTAAGATTTTTTGAAACTTCAAGGTTTGAATTTGGTCTTCAAGGTCTGGTTTATTCTTCCCAATTGATTTATGGATCCGAAACCTCGATTTACAACCTATAGAAGTCTTACAATTATCTCCAATGCAAGGTGACAACTTTGAAAACTTTGAACACTTTGACAACTTTCTTCAAACTTTCTTTTCAATGTCTCTTCAATCTAAGCCTACAAATCACACACTAAAGAGAGGGAAATTTTTTGTTTTGTTAGTGGATAGGGGTTTTCCTTGGTCAAACCCCATTTTGGTAATCAAACCTTGAAATGAAATGAAATAGGAATGGAGAATGATGAATGAACAAAATATGATGTTACAACTCACCAAACCCTAGCAATAAGAGGCTGCAAACATGCTTGAGATGGCTCTAATAGATGTAGATCTTGACTTTTGATTGAATGTGATAGATCTTGAGTGAAATGCTAGCTCAAGAATCAAAAAACCCTACATCATAATTGTTAGCTCAAAAAAAAAATGATGCATGAAGACTTTGACATGATGCTTGATGCTTGAATGATGCTCTAAAACACTTGATAATCTTCCCTTGAATGCTCTTGAATGCTCTTGGAAAACACTTGAATTCTTTTGTGAACTCAAAATTTCTATAATAATTTTCATTCAATTTTTTAGGTGTAAAATGAGTGAAAGAAACTTATATTTATACTTAATTATGCAATAAATCCCAAAATTACAACACTACAAGCTGACATCAGATCTAGGAGGATAAAATCCTACCAATAATTTGAATTAATTTTAATTTTGGAACACACGAGAATCTTTTTCCCAAGGTTGTGAATGAGTCCCATTAGGCATAAATTATGGGACAATTTAAAAAAATTCTTAGAAGGGTTTAAAATCAGGATCGAGACCCAAAATCCTAGGTGGGACTCATATGCCCAAGGTGGCGAATGAGTCCCAAACCACCAAATCTAGGCCACATGACCTAAAAATACCTGAATTATGATTGGATGTTGATTTGTGTCAGGATCATCCTCAAAAAGATGCATTAAATGAGGCTTGTGGATGTAAAATAAGGCCAATTAAAGCATAAAGAAGCCTAAATATTAAATAAAATCCTAGAAAAGTGTGAAAGTGTGTTGCAACACTTTACAACACTCCAAATAAGGCATCAATAAGTTCATTTAGTTCACAAGGGCCCAAGATCTAGTGTGAATATGTTAGACGCATTACAACAATAAATCAAGGCCATGTTAGGAGGGGCTTTTTCTATCATTACAATAAATAAAGAGAGAATTGCATGAGAAGTGAGAGGGAAATGGATATAAAACAAAGTTTTCATTGTTAAAAAAAAAGGGGGATCCTTTTGTTTCTCTACCATTGAGAGCAATGTATAGGGGAAAATTGGACACTATGTGCTCCTTCAGTTATAATAAATAATTATTTTTTAATGTCAAACGTTTCTTTTTGAGGATGATTATTTTGATTTTTAATTAGTTTCTTTTTGCACTTATTTCCTCACCCTTCATTCTTGGTACATGCAAATATTTGGATGTCTTTGTGCTTCTATATTTGATGCAATTTTTTGTTTAAAAAAATGGCCTTATGTTTGTATTTTAGATTTCTTTTATTTTACCATATTTTCCTTTTCATACTTTCTGGGTAAAAATACTTGAAAATATCAAATTCTATCATCTGAGGGAGGTGCCCCTCTCAAACACAAAAGGGAATCATTAGTCTAATAAAAAATTCTCTATTTGTTGATGCAATTTGTCACTTCCCATTGGGGAAGTTAGTTAATCTTCGCAGTGACAATATTTTTACCAAAAACATGCATCTAGATTTAGCAGAGGAACTAACCTTCTTTGGGGCTCTAATCTCATCTGCAAAGTCGTACACCTTAAGATAATTCACATTAATGAACACTCAATAGTAGAACAATAGGTTCAGTAAAGTGTGCAAATGAAGGTGACAATAGTTACATATATTAAGTATATAACAACATTATCATTAAAATATATAACAAAAAAAATGCATAGTTAGATTCTATATTTTATGTGATACTTGTATAAACACTCCATTCATTACATAGAATTTTATTTTCTTTAAAAACTGTACATTATAAAATATATTGCTAGATTAGTTACTAATTTGAGATATTCATTATAAGCATATTTAAAATGCGACCTTTTATAAAAGGATTAACTCAATGGTCATTCTTATCATACAAACTCTAATTGTCATCCATCACTTTTATGTTTATTCTTACATCACCTTAACACACTAAAAATGAAACAAACAAATCAAACAATCATCTAAAAGGTCAATCACTTCATCTAAATTTATGACCATCTATTCATTTACTATTACCTCACCCTCAAATAATAAAAAATAAAATAGACATTTGATGTAACTGTCGAATCTTCCCTGATTGATAGTTATGTAACGGCTGATTGATGGGCTCTTACTGTCAATCAATTTTTTTCTAATTTTTGTACTGTGTCCTATTTTTGGTGTGGCGACAGTCTGTCAAGGCTGTTTCTTTTTTTGGGTTGCCTTCTCCTTTTTGGGGGGGAAATGATGTGAGTTCTTCTTGGGGAATGCTATTATGTAGCTGTGGAAGCTAGGTGCTATTTTGGCTTTTAAAAACTATAAGAAAATTCACATTTTTATTCCTTCGGAGAATCTTATGGGTTCTATATCTGATTTTCATCATAGAATAAAATGTTTTCCTGTAAGTTTAGTCTGCTAGTTGCAGGTTCTGTTCTGGAGTTCTTCACAGAGAGGTTGCGTAGGGGTTATCAAAGTCTCTCTTGCAAATGTTAAGGTCATAATCTGCATCATTTTTTGGTATCAGAGCAATCTATCATGGCCTAGAGGGGAGTTCGTGTGAATTGGGGTGGAAGGGGTAGGAGGAATGCTGACCTTCATAGGAATGTTGCTAATGCTGAAGACCCTATGGAAAGGCTTGTTGAAGCCTTAAAAAGCCAAAGTTCTAAGATAAAGGTTGACATTTCTGATTTTAAAGGTGAGCTCAACCCAGAGGCTTTTCTAGATTGGGTCCAAGAATTGGAGAAGTACTTTGACATAGAGGATATTGATGAGGATGATCCAAAAAGAGTGAAAATTGTTGCATCTAAGTTGAAGTCACATGCAGCCCTTTGGTGGGAGAACATATAGATTTCAAGAAGAAAAGAAGGAAAAAATAAGATTGGGCTTTGGCCTAAGATGTTGAAACATTTGAGAGCTCGATTTTTGCCTTCTGATTACCAGCATAAATTATTTAAGGAATTTCAAAATCTGAAACAAAAGGATCAATCAGTACAAGCTTATACTGAAAAATTCATGAGGCTTCAAATTCAAACAGATATACAAGAAAGTGAGGGACAAACAACAGCTAGGTATGTCAATGGACTAAAGTTTCAACTTCAAGATGAGCTGGAATTGTTGAAAGTACCCACAATGGATGAAGCTTATGAATATGCTCTAAGGGTAGAAGAGAAGCTAAATCGAAAAGGAAAATTATTGAGTAAGAAAGGTGTTAATTACCAAAACAGAGGAAGAGAGAGTTCCTCCAAGCCTACTAAAGAAGAAGACCCATATGAGAGTGTGAAGACTAATTTTTGGGGAAGGGGAATCTTTAGAAGTAGAGGACGTGGACAACTGTCTTCAGGAGAGCGAAGGCCCTTAAGGTGTTTTATTTGTGATGAAGCCCACAAGGCTATTGATTGTCCTCAAAACCCCAAAAGGGTAATGGTGGCTCAAGAAGAAGAAAAACCTTGGTCAAAAGAAGCTGAGGCCGAATCAGGAGAAAGCCTAATGCTGAGAAGAACCCTAATTTCTGGGGACAAAGAAACTCTTGAAGTTGATTGGAAGAGGAAAAGTGTCTTCCGAACAAAATGCAAAATGTAAGGACAAAGTATGTAAGGTGATCATAGATGGTGGATCTACTGATAATCTGGTAAGTACAGAAATGGTTAACAAATTACAGCTTTCTTGTGTTCCAAAATCTAATCCCTATAAGATTTCTTGGCTAAAAAAGGATCATAGTGTGCTTGTGGATAAATCTTGTCTCGTAGCATTCAAAATTGGTCCTTATGAGGATGAAGTGCTCTGCGATGTAGTGTCGATGGATTCATGCCATTTTTTGTTGGGTAGGCCTTGGCAATATGACCAGAATGTGACCCATCGGGATAGGGACAACACTTATGAGGTTCAACATAAAGGAAAGAAAACACTCTTAAAACCATGGAAAGAAGAGGATGCATTTGAAATGACAGCCTTGTCTCTTGTTTCAATCAGCTATAAGAAGTTTTGCAATGAGAGCAATAGATCAACTTGTTACATGTTATGGCCAAAAGAAGCAAGAGATCCTAGTAGGGTCCAACCCACACCAAAGATGCACAAGTTATTGGAAGAATATTCTGATAACACACCAACAGAGCTGCCAGCTGGTTTGCCTCCTTCACGAGGGATTACACACCATATTGACTTAGTGCCTGGGTCCAAGCTTCCTAACCAAGCTGCATATAGATTATCTCCAAAAGAAAATGAAGAAATGAGAAGACAGATTTGCAAATTATTAGAAAAAAGGTCTGAACCTCCTGGTTCAGAAGAATCTAATTTTGTAAACTTCAGGAGATCCTCTTTAGTGATCCAAGTGTTGTTCGAATCTGGTAAACCCATCCATTTCACTAGATACATCTTATAATTCTTGGCTCTCGTGGCAACGATCTTAGTATTAGTATTGGTATCGGTATCTTAATATTAGAGAAATAAGGAGTTTTCATGGATTAGTAAAATTCTATAAGAGGTTCATTAGAAATTTTAGTGGAATATGTGCTCCCTTGACTGATTGTACTAAAGGAAAGTCTTTTTCTTGGACCCAAGCAACTGAAAGAAGTTTTGAAAAACTTAAGAAGAAGGTAACTGAAGCCCCTATACTTGCTTTTCTAGACTTTGAGAATTTTTTTACCATTGAGTGTGATGCTTCTGCTATAGCCATTGGAGGGGTGTTGAGTCAAGAGGGTAGACCAATTGCCTATTTTAGTGAAAAACTAAATGATGCCAAGAAGAGATATGGTACTTATGATAAAGAATTATATGCTATTGTCCAAACATTGAAACAATGGAGGCACTACTTGCTGCACAGAGAATTCATTTTGTTGACAGACAATCAAGCACTGAAATATATCAATTCACAAGCCAAACTATCCCATAAACATGCTAAATGGGTCTCCTTTTTGCAGGATTATACATTGTTTGTTCAACATTTAAGTGGAAAAACTAATGTGGTAGTTGATGCTTTAAGTAGAAGACACCACCTATTCATGACAATGACCAATGAGATTGTTGGATTTTAGGAAATGAAAGGTGAATATGCAATAGACCCCTATTTCAATGAAGTGATTGCTGCCCTCAATAGTCCTACTGATGCAAGAAGTAAATTGTTTGAAGACTACTTATTAGGAAATGGATTTTTATTTAGAGGACACCAACTTTGTATTCCCCTTGGGTCTAAGAGGGATTTACTGATTCGAGAAATGCATTCAAACGACCTCAGGGGACACTTTGGAAGGGATAAGACTTATAGCCTAGTAAGTGAAATTTTTTTGGCCTCAACTAAGGAAGGAAGTGACTGAGTTTGTTTTTGCCTGTAGAGTTTGTCAAGTTTCTAAAGGTGGGTAGCAAAACATAGGTTTATACAAACCCTTACCTGTCCCTGAGGGGCCGTGGATTGATATCTCCATGGATTTTGTGCTGGGGTTACCTCGTACACAACGAGGTAATGATTCCATTTTTGTTGTTGTGGATCGATTCTCAAAGATGGGTCACTTCATCCCATGCAAAAGACTACAGATGCAAGTAAGGTTGTTGAGGTATTTTAAAGGAAATTGTTTGCCTACATGGGGTGCCTAGAACCATTACTAGTGATCGGGATACAAAGTTTTTAAGCCACTTTTGGAGGACATTGTGGAAAAAGTTTGATAGTAAACTGCAATACAACTTAGCCTATCATCCTCAAACGAACAGACAAATCGAAGTGGTCAACAGGAGTTTGGGTAATTTGCTTCGATGCTTGGTTGGTGAAAATCCAAGACAGTGGGATTTGATTTTAGCACAAGCTGAATTTTCTTTTAACTCTAGCATCAATAGGACAACTGGTATGTCTCCTTTCCAAATTTTATTAGGAAGCAATCCTAAAGGAGTTGTCGATCTTCCAAATGGAAAATGGGTTAGTCAAGATGCAATGGACTTTGCAAAGCATGTACAGGAAATACAACAACAACTAAGGCACAAAATACAACTAACCAATGAGAAATATAAAAGAGATACTGATTTGCATCGAAAGGAGAAGGTATACAAAGAGGGTGAACAAGTCATGGTGTATTCGTGTAAAGAACGATTTCCTCAGGGCACTTATAACAAATTGAAACCAAAGAAAGTGGGACCATGTAAAATTTTAAAGAAAATCAATGAGAATGTTTATCTTCTGGATTTGCCTGAAGATTTAGAGATCAATCCAGTTTTTAATGTTGCAGATATTTATCCCTATCATTCGAGACCAGAACCACTACCTGATGAAAAGGTGCAGAAAGAATTAGCCAGTGCCTTGCCATGGAGAAGGTGGGAACAGATTGAAAGAGCAGTGGATACTAAGATCGCTGCCACGAGAGCCAAGAATTATAAGATGTATCTAGTGAAATGGATGGGTTTACCAGATTCGAACAACACTTGGATCACTGAAGAGGATCTCCTGAAGTTTACAAAATTAGATTCTTCTGAACCAGGAGGTTTAGACCTTTTTTCAGGCAGGGAAGATGATGTAACCGTCGAATCTTCCTTGACTGACAGTTATGTAACGACTGATTGATGGGCTCTTACTATCAATCATTTTTTTTCTAATTTTTGTAGTGTGTCCTATTTTCGGTGTGGCGACAGTCTGTCAAGGCTATTTCTTTTTTTGGGTTGCCTTCTCCTTTTTGGGGGGAGTTTTTTTGGTGGGTTTTGGGGGGGAAATGACGGGAGTTCTTCTTGGGGAATGTTGTTATGTAGCTGTGGACGCTGGGTGCTGTTTTGGCTTTTGAAAACTATAAGAAAATTCACATTTTTATTCCTTCGGAGAATCTTATGGGTTCTATATCTGATTTTCATCATAGAATAAAATGTTTTCCTGTAAGTTTAGTCTGCTAGTTGTAGGTTCCGTTCTGGAGTTCTTCATAGAGAGGTTGCGAAGGGGTTATCAGAGTCTCTCTTGTAGATGTTAAGGTCATAATCTGCATCAACATTGCAATCAACCATTTACTACCATCATCACTCCATCTACTTTTTTATGTTATCTTCAATTTTTATCAATTCGAATCATACATGCATGCTACTATAATCCTATATCCCATTACAATGTAAAAAGAACATACTTACTTCTACATTGTAATTATAAAATATACTAGATAACAAAATTATTTTATTCTACATAAACTAAGTACTATATAAATATACTTTAAAAATTGTTCAATCTTTAAAAATAGACTTATCTATTCATAAAGTCACCTATCTTTATTGTTACGAACTATGTTTCTATAATTATGTATTCCAACTATTTGTTTACTACAATGCCATTTAAAACATAAAATAGATACTAGATACTAGATACTATGTAACACTTATTACCACATTTGAAAAAGAAGCAGCTTATTCAACACATTGAAAAAAGAAGCGGCTCATTCAACATGACATGACAAATGAAAAGAGATACTATGTAACACTTATTAACACATTGAAAAAGAAGCAGCTTATTCAACACATTGAAAAAAGAAGCGGCTCATTCAACATGGCATGACAAATGAAAAAAGAGACACAGTAAAGTATGAGAACACGTGTGCAACTCTATCTGCCATAATGAAGTATGGAAGAAGTAATGGACCCCCTGCTACACGCCCTCATGAGACCATACGGTGCCACACATCCACCCATATTCGAAGGTAAGGTTGACTGAGAATGGACTGCTCCAACCGTTGGCAAAACAACATAGATCGCTAGTGGCCTGGTAGAAGGCAGCTGCGGCAGCTCTTCATTAGGGTTTATGAGCACTTGAATGACTTGCCTGACAGAAGGGCGTAACTGTGGATCGGGATTAGAGCAGGCAAGTCCCAAGATCAACACCCTCCGTATCTCCTCTTCCTCATAATCAGACCCTTCCAATTTGGGATCCACACACTCCATAACTCTCCCCTGGCTGTAAAGCCCCCAAACCCAGTCCACCAAATTCCCTTCAGCCAATGAACACTTGCGCTCCACCACCCGCCTACCCGTGGCCACCTCCAACAGTACGACCCCAAAACTGAAGACATCTGATTCTGCCGTGGCCTTTCCAGTATAGCCGCACTCGGGTGCTACGTACCCGGGCGTACCCGCCACCCGGGTCATCACAGCCGGACTCTTATCATCGTGCTCGATGAGACGGGCCAGACCGAAGTCCCCAAGGCGGGCGTTGAATTCCCCGTCAAGCATCACATTGCTGGGCTTCACATCTCGGTGAATGACTCTCTGCTCCCATTCTTCGTGCAGGTAGAGTAGAGCCGAAGCCAGGCCGCACAATATCCTGTGGCGCTGCGACCAATTCAAGGGCGGGTCCCCGGTTTTGTCGTAAAGAAACTTGTCCAGGCTTCTGTTGGGCATGTAGTCGTAAACTAGAAGAAGCTCATCACGCTCGTGGCACCAACCCTGAAGCTGCACCAGGTTCCGGTGGCGGAGACGGCCAATGGTGATGATTTCTGAGATGAACTCCCTTTCCCCCTGTTTTGACCTGGCGGAAATTCTCTTCACCGCAACGAACGCCGCCTTTTCGTTGCCTCCGGCGTTAAGCTTTCCTCTGTACACGCTTCCGAACCCGCCGGTTCCTAGAAGCTCTGCTTCGCTGAAGTTGTTGGTGGCGGCAGCTAGTTCCTTGTAAGAGAACCAGTGAGGCGCGTTTTGGATCATTCCCAGCTCTCCGGCTAAGCTTCCTTGCCCAATACTTGAAGTAGCCAGCATTTTCCTTTTCATTCTCCTAACCACGAACCAGGTGAATAACAGTCCCACCATAACTAATCCGACAGTATTGGAGCCCACCAAGACGAGGACTCTGACTCCGTTGCCCGATCTCCCCGGCGTTGCTGTTCCCGTTCCCATCGGTGAGAAGTTCAGAGAAGACTCCGGCAAAAGCACGGAACTGAAACTCCAATCGAGAATTCTGTGTATCTCTAATGGCTTGCCTGCTGTCGCAGAAAATCCCAAGTACGCCGAGCTTGGAACAAACTTTTCGAGCGCCACCGTGCGGTTGAAAAGGCTCGTGTAGGCCGAAGTATTGTCTGCATAGCGCGCGTCGATTTGCAGGTATTTAGCCCACCCGTCATAGCCGATCCGCACTTGTATAGGTCGCCCAGCGTTGATATCCATGCCGTGCACTCCCATACCAGCGGTCACGTTGCATATGATACTCTGAATGTCGATGCCCACATGATTGCTGTCCGGGTCGAACTCGTTCTGTAACGTGTCGAATTCGATTGCAAGCTGGCCGGTCATGTTTCTCTCCGTGGAATGGTCGAAGCGGCTGAGGGAGCCCCTGTTGCTATTTGCTAGAAAGCTTTCGTTGTCTGTAACGATGATGAAGGCCATGCCATCGCCATTAAGTGTGGTGCTTTTCACGAAGATGGTGAAGATGGTGGTGAAACTTGCCGGCCACAAGGTGATCTGCTGGCGGTGGAGAACCCGTCCGATGTAGTGGCGAACATTTGGAGTCGTTTCGTCCGAAGAAGAAACGTTTGTAGTGCCGTTTGTATCCGGTGTGAGATCGATACAATCATGCTGAGCCGAAAAGGAAGCGTCCCCCATGTATATCAGCTGCTGGCTGTTGTTATGGGTAAAGTTGGCAAACTGAAAATTAGTGATGTTGCCATTGGACTGCTGTGCAGCCCAAATAAAAACTGTAAGCAGGCTTATCAAAGCCCAAAATCGCCTTATCAACATATTTTTCCTATGAACATCTAACGATCTAACCTTCCAGCTTTTAACAGTCGGAGGATAGGAAGTAGCACCCTCAATATTTTGAAGGTTGGGTTTAACCAGCGGGCAGGTTGTACTTAAATTGTAAGTTTGAAATCTTTTTAAACTTGATATCTTTCTCGATAAAAAATCAAGGATTGGAAGAATCTATTCCGTTAAAATCGTTCTAACATATACAACAAATTTTAAATATGGATAATAATCTAGTTAAATATTATACCATCACACCCATCAATTATATTGAACCTACTATATTAGAATCTTTAATAAAAATAAATATTTTATATTAAACTTTCAGTGTACTTTTCATCGTATTTTTTTCGAACACATGCAAAAGCTTGAATGGAATACTTTTTTGCTTTGCCGTACGAGGACTGACATGCAACTCATTTTTCCTTTAGTCTTAGTGGAGATTGGCCTAACCCACTACCATTTCACAAAGTTCGGTTGAAGTTTTTCATCGTTCCCTTAAAATTTAAATATCACGTTTCCCATGTAGCAAGTAACTTCCCATGACATTAAATTCATTATTACCATCTCTTTTGTATAGAAATAAAATCCGTCTTTACTTTTAGAATGTTCTTAGACTAATCATGATGTCGTTGAAACGATGAAATCTAATTAATATTTAATTGGCTGTAAATAAAAGATTCAGTGCAGTTAATAAGATATGGGATGTTTATGTATTTTTTTTTTGGGAATAATGCTGGTTTTGATTTTGTTAATCATTAATTTATGTGTTACAATAATGATTTATAGTCAAGACTTTAAATACAAATCAATGATTAGGAAAATGTAATAGAATTATATTAAGATGTGTAATGTTGTGGAGAAGCCTACATCATACAATCTAGTCCATTACTAGAACACATTCATGTGGATTAGTCCACATCATATAATTTGTATTTTTTTTAGTGTGCATTCTAAATGTACACACCTTTTTCTAAATGGGGTTGTGCTTAGAAACATAGCGGAGCTTGTTTCAAGATGAGAAGAATAATATTTAGCAATTATTAGTAGTAGTTAATTAAGCAAGAGGGACAAGAGGGAATACAATGTTGCAATCATGTCATCCATGTGATATTGATGCAAGGTCTAATGTCCTTGTGAACTTTTGAAATACTTAAGTTTAGAATATGCTTTTAGAATTCTCTTAAATTAAATGATCATTCAATTTCCAAATTCTTTTTCCAGTTGATTCTCAATTCGATGTTAATGACCTAGGTATGTCTTTAAACACTTGTCCATAGTCACATAATTAAATAATTTTGGTGGTTCCAAAAATATATAGATTTCGACGAAGAAGTTTGAATCTTGAAATAGGTGGACTAAGCAACATTGTAGGATATAGTCCATAGATTGGGTCATGTCATGTGGTCTAGTCCAAGGTGGTAAATGAATGTGAATATGGATTGGACTAGACCAAGATCATATAAATGGTTGTAATTGATTGATGGGTTACGGGTACTCTTGACACATAAAACTATATATACTTGATAATCCTTTAGAATGCAAACAAGAATTAGACTCAAGGATGTGTGTTGATCAATATATAAGAGACATGACTTATCATTAGGCTATAGGTAATAATAGGCCAATTAAAAAGAATGGATTGCTCCTCTACACTTTTTCTTTTACAAAACCATGGAGGGTGATCTAAGAGGTCTAAATAAGATAATTAAAGTTATACTAATACAACACAATATATTTTTGTAATTCATACCCTATTTATAAGCCCTAAATATTTTTCAATAATCTTACATCATATTGAATACTAATACAAGACATATAAACCTCTATGGTAAAATAAAATAATAGATTATATATACTCCAAATGTAAAACAAAGTTATATTCCTTCAAATGAATCCCCTTAACCTCAGTTACCGCATATATAATCTAGAATATAAAACACATAGCTCTTTAATTTTATATCAAACAAGGTCTTACAAAAGATATGACATAGTTAGGATCACTAAACTATTTATATTACTATAAGTTCATGCATGCATAATTCTCTAAGTATGTATCTAATTTGGGTTCACAAAAGATTTCAAATAATTTATAATGTTGAGCTGTCTATATTGGAACCTAGACTAAATTTACTATACATGTGCGAATAGTGATGATATTTAAATAAAAGTATTACTTATGTTAACAAAAGGACTAGTGCCTTATTTTATTAGGTGATAGAATCTAGGCCTAATAAGAATGTAAATGTTAACGCACAAATGTAAAATTTAGAACCAAAATTATAACTTATCATCTAAATATAATGCATAAGATTAATAATGTTCACATAATAAAATATAATTTAAATATCCATAATTGCTAAAAATGCATATGTACATTAAGGAAAATATCATTACAAAGGCTTAGTAATGGCTTTATCGTACTACAAAACCAACTAATATATAACAAAAAATGTTAATAACTATGACTTTAAAGGCACATATGTAATACTTTGAGACATTTCATTCACTATAGAAGATTCCTAACTATGGAATGGATTGTACTAGACTATAGTTTCTTAAGATTTATAATATATGTATACGATAATATAGAAATGAGAATGTAATTTTTTATACCTAAGAATATCTTAAACTAGAGACCTGAACCTATATAGATTTTGAGTAAGGCCAAATACAATATATCAATCTAGTTTTTTATAAAATATTTATTATCATGATAAAATTGTAACATATTTATAACAATTCAAAATTCCCCTTGATTCATCTTGTAAATGTTACATTTCTCAAATGTATTATACAGTAGGATATCTAAGTAACATGCAAATGCACATGAAACATACACAATTTTCTTGTACCCAACTAGCATACATCACTTCAACTCTCTCAATTAGCTCATAGTGAAAATTCCTTTGTTTGTGCTTTAATTTCTCCTTTGCACATAAGAGGTATGCATAATTAGATGATGGGAGAATAAAAATTTAGGCTAAAATTCAACACACACACATATGTGATCACAAAAAATATTTTAGGGCTAAAATAAACCCTTGGTCTTTAAGGAAATTCTTACATTTATAAGTTATAACATGAATATAAAAAATATTTACTAGCTAAAGAGAACCAAATGATGTTATATTAAAGGATTTAAATTGGAAAACATGCACTCTATCACATGTCTTTGTCAAAAATGAGCTATGTTCAATCAAATCCTTGACATGTAGAAATGGATACACCCTCTGCAATATTCAATAATGTTACTACCATATTCTAGACCTAGTGAGATCAATGACTTAGTGAGATATAAATGGAAAAGAAGAAAAAATAATAAAAATTACTTGGACTATGCATATCTAATAAGATACAAGCATGTCTTTGCCATTTCTTATTATAAAATAAAATTTAAGAAAAAATTCTCTTGCTAGATATACATAGTAGGCCTACACTAAAATTATCCCATATAACAATTAGAAAGACATAGAAATCTCCAATTTGATTCAGCAATTTCCATCTCTTTAAAGATATCATCATTTTTTTTATTGGATCAAAAAGTGTTGAGAAACAAGGAAAAATTACCATAAGAATAGCTTCTACAAGTGTTTGGAAATCTGAAGTTTATTTATTGAACACAAATTACCAAAAGATATAATTATGTGATTGCATAAATCAATAATGAGAAATGTATCAATAAACCACAACAACACAAGATTTACTGAATAAATCCTTTTGGGGAAAACTCTATATAAGAAGTATAGAACAAGTATGTTTTAATATTAAAATATGAGATGCATCTACATGTAGTAACACTCTCTTCACTCTAATAACACTTATGTACTTGTAAAATAATATTATCATAAAAATAATATCTCATGTCTCCAATTTATAGAGAAATGGGAGAGGAATGCAAAAAATATTTTCCCAAGATAATTTACCATCAAACATGGAAATATGTAAAATATCCAATGTCCAAAATGAAAAGGATTTTTCAAGAATTCTAAATGTAATTGCCAATAAGCCACAAATAGAAAAAATAACCTCCATACTCATAATAGACAACATATTTTATTGTAACTCATCCATAATAGATCATATCCCAAGGTAGGTAACCAAAATCATCACCTGACTCATATGGGATCAACCAATAACATTCTAGATGGTCCACTACTCAATTATCATGTCCATGTTGGGAGTTCACTAAAAATAGCTTTATAACTACCAATTCCAACTCCACCTCCTTCATGAATGTATATCACAACTAATATCAAGATTTAGGGAAGAATGTAAATTATAAATTAAGTTCTAATTACACTCTATTTGTATAATGAAATACTCTAAGAGTATTGGAGACACATGAATAATACAAAGGGTTGTAAGGTGTAGAGGAGGGGGACCGATTTCTTAGGACCCCAGGTCATGAGACGGTTTAGAACAGTCAGCTACCCTAATCTGCCTCAAGCTAAGGGATTGTCCAAGATAAGTTTGATGCCTTAAGGGGGTGAAAATGAAGGGAAACTATTCTTCCTCTTTCCTTTTTTCAACTTGAGAGGTTAGGAAGTTAGGTGAACAAATTTTTAGATTCTAGACTATAACTTAGGCAACTCACTACCAAGGGACTCTAGCGTGGGGAGCTGGCGATAGTGTAGCACATTGGAATCTCAGTCGAGTGTTGGAATCCATACATATAGTGAACATAAAGTGCATCTCAGTCAAGCAATGAAGTCTGTACTAACAACCCAACAATTACATTATGATGTAATAACAAAAAACAAAAAGTGAATAAACTATTGAAATGACAAGAAGAATACTTTAACTTGAAAGATGGACTAAATAAGAATGAAATAATGAGTAAGGGTGATAGAAATCCAACTTACAATCAGTCCAGCCTCTCACAAGCTCCACAAGAAATGAAAAACCTACACACAACAAAACAAGGAAAAATGTTGGGTTGTTTTGGGGCTTGTCGTAGTTAAACCCCCATTTTGGTGTTTCCACCTCCATGGACAACCAGAATAGAAATGATAGAGAAATTATGATAAAGAAAGTATTGAAATGGAAGTACTATGTGCTATGCTAACAACAATATGCTATGAAAATAATACAACAATTCTAAATGAATGCTTATTACCTTGCCAACAAGATGCTCTCAAGGCACATGAAGGAAGATGTGAGCTCACAATCTTGTCAATACCAACGTTGTCGCAACAATGAGATGAGTAAAATCAGTAGAGTGTTAACTTGGAGCTTCAAAGATAGGGAAAATGATGTGAATGAAGTGTGTAGAAGTGAGTGTGATCAAGAAGTGTGAAGAAGATGAATGAATTGAATGAGATAGCTATTTGAATATAAAATTGGAGGAGAAAGATCCATTCAAGGTCAGTCAAGGGCGCATGGACGTTACACTTCATCGCCAATGGAGAGTTGTGACACCTATGTGGATTTCAAAGGTATGAATCCTATTAGGATGGCAACACATCAGGTAGATGTTTTCACTTTGTGCTAGTATCCTCGATAGAATATCCTCCACTGAAACTAAAAACAACTGCCAAGTGGATGGGAAGAAAATGAGGGACGTGGAATAGCATCATTGAATTTAATTATTCAAAGGTAAGAGGTACGTAAATGGGGAATTCACGAGGGGTGAAAATTCACACCATTAAATTTTCCCCCCACTTTAGCGAGCATAATTGTTAACAAATGCACAGTAAAGTAGAGTGAAAGCTTAGAAATGTATACCTAAACCATTAAGGAAGGAAACTCCAATCTGAAACACTCTAAAGAATAGGAAGAGGAGATGGCTCCACATGTACTTGGTCCTGAGGAGATATGAACAAGATGTGTCACAGGTCCATAAAATTATGGAAGGTTAACAAAAGGCTTTGTAGGTGTTCGGTCCTAAAGAGGAGGTGCCCTAGGTACACTCGATCCTAAAAGAAGCTGGATGTGAAAGGATCCATAGAGTTTGATAGGCCCTCATAGGTGCTTAGTCTTGCAAGGAAAGCTCAAGGTTGAATCTCTAAGCTTGATTGAAAAAAGTATCTTTGCAAGTCCTCAGTCCTACAAAGCAACATGTTAATCCACAGGCAAAACATGTTAGATAGAAAAACTCCATGAAGGTAGATAGAAAGATAGTCACATAGACATACAACAATTGAAAGAGAAGATATCAAAGGGGTCCCTCGAGAACCCTTCAAAAGAAGAGGGGTTTGCTCAAGGGATGCTCTGTTTGAAAGGCAGTGATATATATTTTTTGCAAACGATTCTTGCATCAAGGAATCCTTTCAAAAGATCTGTTTCATCAAGGAATTTAAAAGAAAGAATACTCCCTTGCATGGGACATTTTTAAGAATTCTTCATCAAAAAAGTACTCCCTTCTCAAAGGAAATTTTTTAGATTCTTTCTTTATGAATCCGTGATGAAAGCGAAAAATTCTACTAGGGGTCCATTTTGAAGAATGTTGTTTTTGAAAAATAAGGGATTTTCAATGAGGGATTAAAGTTGGCCACTTAATACACCTGTTGAAAATCAAAGTACTATACTAGCCCCCCCTTATGATGGTGCATGTTGAACAAAAAGGCACGCAACATCCTAAGGAAAGAGAAGAAAGTGATTTTGTGGCCCACGATACATGATGAGATGTAATCATGGAAATTTTGTTGCACATGTGAGGGACAACACATAGGCGCCACAACATCACAAAGCAAGAAAAGCAGAGAGAAAGATAAAAAGTTAATCGTAAGAAAAAATAAAGACAACAAGAGACATGGGATCTAATATTTCAAGGTCAAAATTTCTCATAGATATAAATAGATAAATATAATATAATAATATATATATATGAACTGTCATCAACCCCCTACTATATCAAACCATATGAAAAAAGTTATGTGAAAACAAAATAAAAATAAAAAATTGGGTCAACATGGAAGGGAGGCCTAAATTCCCCCAACACTTTGCATCGTCCCCAATTGTTGAAAATAAATACACAACAAAGGAGCCCAATGATGTGACAAATAGAAGTTTATGACACAAAACACTCCTATATCCGAGCACCTATGAGGGTGACAAGGGTCCTCCAAGAACATATAAAACAAGCACAAGGGAAACACAACACACACAAATCTAATCTACAGATAAAGAAGAGGTGCCCTCATAGTCTTCATCAACCAAGTGGTGGTTGTTCTCCCAATCTATATCACTATAAGGCGAAGGTGCACAAGCCTACAAGGGAGAGATAGCAAGGGCATCACCCTCTGGCTCTCCTATGAGGTAATAGTATGTACAAAGTTTTGTCACACTTTTGGCTAACTTATCAACACAACTGAATTTAAGTATTTCTAACTAAAAATCAATTTTGGTCAAACATATGATCTACTAAGAATCATTCTAGCTAAGTTAGATATTTCCACAACTTTTCCAACAAAAATTATTGGCTAAATTCATATGTAGCACCACTTTAAGGCCACATTATCAAAAAAATAAAATTATTTGAAAAACTTGAGTTTGAATAACACCTACTCATGTAAATAACATTTTTTTAAATATAAAAATACCCTTGTGTATATTAATAAGTGTAGTTTTCAAAAACATATATACTTAAATTGTTTTTTTATTATTTATATTTTATTTTTTATTTTTACTAAAAATAGGTTATCAACATAGAATATTAGGTTGATTACCATGTGTTGGGTCTCAAAAACGTAGGTTTGAACCACAAGAGGTTGCCAAGCTGTCACAACGCTTTTGGCCAACGTACAAGGCCGATTGATGCAATTGAACCTTCTTCTCTTTAGGTTCTGCTAGACTAAGGCAGGTGAACCTATGTGAATGATGCAGATTCAAATGTATTTCCTGGTTGACCAATCTATCCACAATGGAAAATGGAAGTGAATAGATGAAAACCACTACAACTAATCCTACTCCTACGACACAAAAGAGAGGATTTGAATAAGTTGTTTGATATAAAATTTTATCTTTGGGTTGAGGCAGATCAGTGCCTTCTATCCACATGGGCAATGGAGTCAAAAATCATGAATTATGTTTGTTTCCTTCTCTGGCTTAACTCTAGTTGTTAGGCACTTTGAAAATGAAATTCTAATGATTGGCATACAACTTCATTTATTTTTGTCTTGCACAAATAGTGCTGGAATGTTTTCTTACTGGGTTCTTCTTTAACCATCCAAAAGAAATCCTAAAATCACTATGACTTACCTAAAAGAATTTAGTTCTAATTTGCAGATACCTATTAAATAAATCACACAAAGTCAAAAAATGCATTGTGATAAATCAGAAGTATACTTGTTATCTTGATTTAAATGATTTTAAAAACTTCAAGTTGGAGACAACCCACATAAGAAATGAAAATTATTATATCACAACAACTGAACTCCAGAAAGAAAATCACCAATTAAAAACATTTATCTCCATTGATTCTATTTTAGGAAGGTCTGTACATTATTTTCATTCCTAGTCCATTTTCTTGAAAAAATCTAACTACTCTCTTTTCTCTAAATGATTTTTACCTTAAAATTTGAAGAGTCACGACTCTTCATTTAACCAGTAAAACCGTTTGTTATCCCTGACAGCAATTAAAATATTTAATTGAGCTGCCTCTCGGAAAATTAAATATTTTTACAATAGTTATGCTTTGATTTTTTCCTTTTTACCTTTATCGCTCTTTATAATTTCACTTTATACATTTCCGCTCCTTTACTTTTATTTCCCCGTGGCTTTCTTTCGCTTACCGCCTCACTGTGGTTCACCTTCCATATCTTTGTGGTACAGTGGTGTTTGACTTTGATTGATCCCTTACCATGCAACCATGGGCTTAACCTTTACCTCTAGTGGCATTGCAATACTAGCATTAACTGTCCTCTTTGTTGTCCATCGCGCCACCACGGTCTCTTCTTTGACTGCCAGCAGTACCGCGGTGACCCATCATAACCATTCTCTCGCCGTCTATCACCATCCACAGTGCCACCGCGGTTGCCTTTCCAACCCTCCATGGTTGCACGGTAATCGTTCAATGCTCACCCTTCACCGCTACCGCCAGTCTTCATTCACCGCGATCACCGTGATCTTTGAGATGACCCCTTGCGGTACCGCGGTGGGATCTCCTGACTACTGCTTCATTGGTGACTTACCGTCCACCGCGCCACTGCGGTCTGTGGCTTAACCACGTGCGGTGGTGTGGTAAGCATTTTATACCCGCTCCGACTGTCCATTGAACATTACCATGGTGTCTGACTTGGCTACCAGTGGCAAAGCAGTAATCTTGTATGGTGATTGTGCTTAACCATCACCGCTATACCATGAGCCACTTTGCAAAAGGCCGCAGTAAAGCGGTGAATGACATACCAAGCAAATGTTAAGGCCGTGGTATAATGTATAAGGTATATATGAATGGAAAAAATGATTTTTTAATGGAAAAGATAGCACATGAACGGGTTCAAATGGGCAAAGAACTTAGAATTTTAGTGGAAAATTTGGGTTCTAACACCATTCCAAGGAAAAACACTAAAACTTATTAAAAAAAATTGAAAAATATATGATGCACTAGATAAAAGAATCTATATCAAGATGGTATAATTTTTTTCTATTTTAGATAAATATTTAATATGAAATTTGACGTCGAATGAAAATATATTTTTTAATACACACTCATTTTAATATTTATTTAAAAATATATATTTATCAAAATTGGAAAAAATATATCTATGCACTAAATTTTCAAGTTATAAATATACACAAAAAAATTGAAAAAAAAATTACTGTAAAAAGATTGACATCTCATGTAACTTCATTTTTTAGCGTTTTATCAACAACTAAATTATAGTGTCAATCTATAAAAAACTGTTTAATTTTTTTAAAAATATAAACATAAAATATACTAAAAAATACACATTTGACTAGTTTACATCATTTCAAAATTCAAAACATATATGTCACTTTGTAGTGATTCAAGTTTAAAATTTGGATTAGCATTGGTTGTTTCCTTTATAAAGTGTGACACAACTTTGTACTTTTACCCTATGACAAGAAGCAAGGAAGAAGGCCCCTTGAGGTCTTCTTCACTCAACTCCTATGAGGTAAACGTTGTTGGTTTTGCAAAAATCACCAATAGAGCCAGGACATCATCTACAGAGTTGAACAAGCACTTGATGGGAGTTCCATGTGTCAATTGAGTGGGTGATGGAGGAGGCTCTCGAGATCCACTACCAACCTCACCGAAAGACTCATGGGCAGTGATGAACTCAAGGGATGTTGGGGCTACCTTTGTCACTATGATGGTGCAAGCCAAAGTAGAACCAACTTCTGAAGAAAGTGATCCCTTCTTCCAACCCCCATTAGAAGCAGGGTCATCCTCCAGCTTGTGCTTCATCAGAGGATGCAAGATCGCCACAGATGAAGCAGAAGGCAAGGAGGAAGAGGAGAAAACTGCAATAGAAACCACTGAGTATTCAACATATCCATGGGCTTGCTAAAAGGTGGAATGTCCAAAAGGGACATCAAGAGAGGATGCTCAATAGAGGGAGGAATGAACATTTGCACCATTTTAGGGTGAAGATCATCCATGCTCGCAAGGGGAGCCGAAAGAAAGATTGAGGAGGTGGGAACTGAAGCTAAAGGGGTGGAAGAGGAGTACACAATAGAATACATCAAAATAAGAGCCAATGGCTCCCCTTCCTCCTTCTGTGAAGTAGCATGCTCAGTGGCTAGAGCCTTCCTTCGGTTCTTACACTCATGTAGAAGGAGGTTACTTTGGCTTCGAGAGCTAGAAGCTACAACTTGAGGAGGAGCAGGAGAGTCATGTTCAACCATCGAAGTTTCCATCACAACCATTACTAGTCAAGGGAGTGACTCCTAGAAAAAAACATGAGGAAGAGATGCAGGAATGAACACCACAACCAACAGAGAAGAAAACTCGAGCACCTCAGTGGTGGGACTTTTCCCATTTTTCACCTTAGGGGTAGGAGTAGTAGGAGGCCACGAAGGCTGAGATGCAGAGGTAACTACATGGGAACCCTTCCCCTTACCATACAAGATGGGCCAAGGAACCATGGGAAAGACAAGAAGATCAAACACTTGATGTTTGGCCTTTTGCCAAGTGAGCACCATCAGACTCCCCAAGGGTACCAGTGGGGCAGAAGTCAAAGGCATCGTAGTGGGGCAAGAGGCAGAGGCACATGGAACTACAAAGGAAGAAGAAGAAGGTTCCTGAGCGGACTTCTCCTCCTCCTTTTCTCAAGTGGTAGAGGTAGCCTTATGTTGCACTATCATGGAAGCCTTAAATGAAATAGTATAGGGAGAAGGAGGATAGGAAAATTTCAGTGCTATGCCGCCATTCTTGTATTTTACATAAGTGTTATATAATAGGTCGGTCTTGGGAGGAAGCAAACCAATCGGGGTAGGTCAGATTTGATCTAAAGAATAATCCCCACACGACACTAGGGGTTTGTACCTAGTGTCATGGACTACATGCATGAACCCTTATGAGATAACTTCAAGCATTTAGGGATCACCAAAGGGACTACATTCATGGAAACTAGCCAAGGAATTCCTAGCTTCACTCTGAACAAGTCAGACTCTGGGATAATGTTGAAAAGAGCATTCATAGTCCTAGGACCAACCAGGATTGACAAGGTGATAAAACCAATGGGAGGGATGAAAAGCCCATCATGTGTACATATAGTGCTTTTGGACTCATCGTATCCATCCTTATGTAGGAAGTTTATTAGCATGATCTCCTCTGTGATAACATTAACCCAAAATGTAGGGTCAACTAGAATGCTAGTTACAGTATTCTCATTGATACATGAAGGAATGCACAAAGGAGAGGGTTCTCTATTAACATTCATCAAAAAATATTGCAAGGTAAATGTTATAACATGAGACCCACTCACAGGCTACATAGACGGGATGGGGAGATGTATGAAATAGTCATTTATACATACGGGTATGTGCAAGATCATCATGGAAAAAATAGGCCCTTAAGTGGCAATGAAAATTCAAAAAATCAGAGTTAGGAAACTTGACCTAAAAATTTGAATAACTAATCTATATGATTTCAAAAATATGTAAGAATAGAATCTGTAGAAAATTGAATGTAGTTTCTAAACTACTATGTTTATTTAAAAAAATAATTCTATTTGGTGAAAATTTGAAATTTCAATGCAGTAGTACTTAAATTTTAGGGAAAAAATAAGAAGTAGGTGTCTGTTTGACCACCCTAACCACAATAAAATGGTAATATTTTTTTATAATATTCTAGATATAAGTAGAGGACTCATGTCCTGATGTGATGCATATTTTTTTATAATTTTTTTCCAAGTCAATAATTAATTATGAATTTTTTATTATATCTTTTAAAAAATATAAAAAATCGTATGTCTGACCACCTTAACTTGGTCAAAACTTCATGAAATTCAAATTTTTGTTTTTTAATCGTATAGTGTGTGAAGCATAGAATGTGATGCATATTTTGGATTCAAAAAATGTGATACCGTTTGAAAGCTATAGATTTTTTTCAATCAACCTATCAATCAGGACTTTAGTCGTAAGTCAAATAGAAAATGAATAATTATTATTTATTAAATTCAAAGTAAATCATAATTTATATTGGTGGAAAGCCGAGAATCTCCTTTAAAAACCCTTTTCATTTCATCAATTTTGGGTAAAAAAAAAGTCGTCAGCCACTTGGGCCATCATATCACTTACATATCGCCACTTTTTGGCCCATCATGATCCTGCACATACCCATACACTAGGAAGGACTTTCTCAGAAGCCCCAAAGGGTTTAAAAATTAGATAGTGACCTATTCTAGGTTTCAGTTCGCAATGTTTAGGGACTCTTCTAGCTACGTTGTTAGGGGTCGTAGGTTGGGTTGCAAGGCTAGGTGCCCTATAACGCACACACCTACAACACACATAGAACATGAGAGAAGACTCCTTCAACACTATGAAATGGAACCAAAATAGTTCACGTCGGGTTCACCAAAATGTAGAGGAGGGTTATCAGCTGCTTAGGAGCGCAGGTCATAGGAGGGTCTAGAACAATCAACTTCCCTGATCTACCTCAAGCTAAGGGATTGTCCAAGATAATTTTGATGTCTTAAGGGGGTGAAAAGGAAGGGGAATTGATCTGCCTCTTTCCTTCTATCAACTTGAGAGGTTAGGAAGTCAAGTGAGCAGATTTATAGAGTTTAGAGTGTAGCTTAGGTAGCTCACTACCAGAGGACTCTAGTGCAAGGAATCGATGACAGTGTGATGCGTTGGCATATTAGTTGGGTGTTGGCATCCGTACAAACAAAGAACATAAAGTGCAATATAAGAACCTAAAGAAACCTACTAACAACCTGACAAGTATTGTCAGGTATAATAATAGAAAATAGAAAATGACTAAACTACTAAAATGACAAGAAGAATACTTTAACTTGAAGGATAGATTGATAAAGAATGAAATAACAAACAAGGGTGATAGAAATCCAACTTATAATTGGTCCAGCCTCCCACAAGCTCCACATGAATGAAATATCTACATACAACAAAAAAAGGAAAAATGTTGGGGTTGTTTCAGGGCTTACTGCAATCAAACCCTCGTTTTGGTGTTTCCACATCCATAGACAACTAGAATAGAAACAATAGAGAAAGTATTGAAATGGAAGTACTATGTGCTATGCTAACAAAAATATGATATGAAAACAATACAGTGATGCTAAATGAATGGAAATCACCTTCCAAAAATGATGCTCTCAAGGCACGTGAAGGAACATGTGAGCTCACAAGCTTGTGAATACCAATGGGGTAAACCCATAAAAGTGGTTTACAATTCAAATTAGGAAGGAAAAATTGCAAAAAATGACCCCATGCCAAAAAATTTCACTCTTTGGGTTCGAATGAACTTATTGGTTCGAACGAACCAAAAGAGGGTTCGCTTGAACCTAGGTTTGAGCGAACCCATTTAATGCATCCTGCCAAAAAAGAAATGAAAATACTCTTTTGAAAGGGGGTTTGCTCAAACTAGGGTTCAAGCGAACCATGGTTCACTTGAACCCTTGGGGGTTCACTCGAACCCGCCCTAGTTCGAGCAAACCCCCCTTTTCCTTGATTCCTGCTCCATGTCACAAAAAAATAAAAAATTTTGCACTTCAAAGCTCGGGTTGAAGATGAAAATGGTGGAGACTTCATAGACCCAACTGGAATTAGGTAGTCCTCAGAACGATCTATCCAACAACTATAATTTTAATATTTTTTGGTTTTGTTATGTATTTGTTTCTTTAGTTTTATTAAACATAGGTTTTCACCAAAAATTAAGCTCTCTGTTCTGCACATGTGGAAAAATAGCAAATTATAATTTTTTTTTTTTAAAATATGTTCAGGCTAGGTGTTGATGTCCTTGATCCATTAAAATTTTTTTTTTTTGAATTTCAATACATACATAAATTTTTTTATGTTGTATACAATCCACCTATGTTTGAATTGTAATTGGTTTGAGTTAAAAACTTGATTAAGGAAAAAATATTTAATAAAACACTATCAAACCAAATTAACTGGTTATATATTGTAGTTAAAAATCTAAATTCGAAAAAATTAGAATTTTATCCTTCAAACAAAAAAAATTATGTTGTATACGGTGAGCATCAGTCCTTAAAAATGTTGTTTACTAATAAAAACTAGTTTTCGAAGGAGATGGAAAAAAAAGTGGCAATATGATTCCAAAAATTTTGAAAAAAACATATTTAGAATCTATAGATAAAACGTCACAAATCACTAGTTTGCATCATCTTCAAATTCCTCATGGTTTAGCCACTATAGGAGCCCAAAAGTGAAGATTTAGTTTTAAAAAATCAATTTAGTGTCCAGTTTGCCCAAAAATTGTAAACCAGTATTGTGGGATCACCCAAAATTGTTGTAACAATGAGAGGAGTAAGACTAGTAGAGTGTCAACTTAGAGCTTCAAATAAAGTGAAAATATTGTGAATGAAGTGTGTAGAAGTGAATGTGATCAAGAGGTGTGAAGAAGATGAATGAATTGAATGGGATAGCCATTTGAAGATGAAATTGGAGGAAAAAGAGTCATTCGAGGTCAGTCAAGGGCTCATACACTTCATCACCAATGGAGAGTTATAACGCCTCTATGAATTCTAGAGGTAGGAATCCTGTTAGGATGGTAGCAAACTGCACAAACTTTCACGCGTGGCTCTAGCATCCCCAACAAAATATCCTCCATCAACACTAAACATAGTTGCCAATTGGATGGGAAGTGAATGAGGGATGTGGAGTAGCATCATCAAATTTAATTCTTCTAAGGTAAGAGGTACGTAAATGGGGAATTTGTGTTGGGTGAAATTCATGCCATTACACAAGGTAAATATCACCTTTATCTAGAATTATTTGAATTGACATTATACACTGCAAATACATTCATCGATAAACTAAATAAAATTAAGTACAAGTATCAAGGACATGACTTTCCTATACCAAGATAAATTATTTATGGTCACTAGCTTCACTTAGTTTTATAAGTGAAATCCACAACATTATCTAAAATGTCAACTTTCTCTAACAAGGTCTTTCCATTGTCAACTATTTCTTACATAAAGTGATATTGTACATAAATATGAATAGTATGAGCATTATACATATTATTTTTATCCAATCAAATAGAACTCTAACTATCATATCTTATTCTAATGATCCCACTATCAAAACCAAGATCTATAAAAAGTCTCTATAATCAAACCATCTCTTTAGAAATGCATGCAACATCCATATACTTTTCTATTGTTATATAGAAAGTAACTATTGGATACCTTTTACTCATCTAACTCAATACACTTCCAAATAGAGAGAAAACATAGTCACTAGTGGACCCTTGACTATCTAAGTTACTTAGCCATTGTACATCAATAAATCCCTATATATTCAATTTCTTATCCACATCATCAATACCATAACACAAATAATAATTAGAAATTCCATGCAAATATATAAATAACATATTAATGAAATTCCAATGATCTTTAATAAGGTTAGACATAAACCTACTCAAAGCCCCCACTACTTGGGCAATATTTAGTCTAGTGAAAAATATTGTATATATGAAATTACCAAGAACACTAACATAAGATATGTTGGACATTTAATCAAAATTATCATCAAGTTTAAGATAAATTTCTAAACTAATCTTAGTACCAACATGAAATGGAAAATTACTAGCTTATAATCATGCATATTAAAATATTAGAAAAATATATCCATTGTAGTGTAATAAAATTTCACCTTTTGGCAATTTCACAGTTACGCATCTAGAAGACTACATTTATGACAACCTACCATATTAATGAGAGAAACCTATGAGTCAGAATTTCATGATTCCAAATCCATAGGGGACAATGATGAAGTATTGGAAACTTGGTTGTCTTATTCTTGCAAAGTTTTGAGCAAGATGGTTACACAATGTGTGGACATCTATGTGAGGTTCTAACACCCCCAAAAAATTTGAGATTCAAATGAGAGAATCTTGCATTCTTTTCCTATGAAAAATGTCATTATGGAAAGAATGTGAGTGTAATGGCTCTTCCCACCCATGCAAGCTCACAAAACTCCTCTTTTCATTCTTATTCTCATTCATTCTCACTCTCTCTCGCTCGATCTCTCCTTCTACTTCATTCTTCTCATTCTTTCTCATTCTCTCTAGTGAATCTCTGCTAGATTTATGTCACAACAACCATCAAGGATCTCTTACAAGCTAGCACGTCATGTCTATCAAGCCAAGAGGGAGCCATAGAGTGTTGGTAACACTCTCTTGTCTTCTTGTCTTGCCTATTTACTATCGTCTATTTGTCTTATCTATTAAATTTATGATAGAGGCTCTCATCCACAATGGGATTTGTTTCTATCATAGGTCTTTACATTTTTTTATTTTTTTGTCTATCTCTATCTATTTGGCTATCCATGGAGGTGGAAACACCAAAATGGGTTTGACTAACGTAAGCCTCGAAACAGCCCCAACATTTTTCCCTCTCTATCTTATGTATAGATGTATGGATTTGAAGAACTGGTTGTTGCATATTTAAGGATTTTACTCTATGTTTTGATAGGGATGATAGTGCAAGACATAGATGTCCCTGTCATGCACTAGTGTTTGTGGCTAAGGCTTAATCCTCTTCGGGGTAGAATCTATAAGTTTAAGGGTTTACATTTCTGTAATCTATAGGTTATAATCTTATAATAATTTTTTGTTATTGTAGTGACAAAAAATGCATCCCTCTACATTTTTGTACTTATTTGGTCCCTCCCTATTAAATTAAGTCCAATGTTGTCTTGATTTAGTGTTGTAATGTGTTAAACACATTCACATTAAGTCTTGGGACCTTGTAAAATAAATGGACCTAGTTGTGCCTTATTAGGGTGTTGCAAAGTGTACCTTTACATTTTAACACTAATCTAGGGTTTCATTAATTAATTGGGCTTCTTTATGTCTTATTTCACCTTTTTTACATGCACAAGCATTAATTAATGAATCTTTCCAAGATTAATCTTGACATTTACCAATATCCAATCATAATTCATGTGTTTTTGGATTATGTGGCCTAGATTTTGTGATCTGGGACTCATACACCACCTTGGACATATGGGTCCCACCTAAGTTTTGGGCCCCCGATCTAGATTGCACATTAATCTAAGCATTTCTTGAAAAATGTGTACCAAGATTAGCCTAATGGGACTCATACACCACAACTAGTGTATGAGTCATTTAGCATAGACCTAAATTAAATTCAAATTCTTGGCAGGATTTTATTCTCGTAGATCTAATGTTAGCTTGTAGTGTTGTAATTTTGAGGAATTTGGCATAAACAAGTATAAATATAAGGTTATTTCACATATTTTCTCCTAACAACCTAGCAATCTCTATGAGCAAGTGTGACCTAAGCGTTCAAGCATTCTAGCAATTCAAGAGTCTACAAGAGCCTTCAAGAGCCTTCAAGAGATGATTATCAAGCAGTTTGGAGCTTTATTCAAGTATCAAGCATCATGTCAAAGTCATCATGCATCATATGTTTATTTTTGAGCTAATATTTGTGAGTGTAGGGTTTCATGATTCAAGCAAAAATTCAATTCAAGATCAAGCAAGAGTCAACATCCACATTCATGCTAGCCATTTCATACATGTTTGCAATATCCTATTCAAGGGTTTGGTGAGTTACAACATTGTTTTTTGTTCATTCATCATTCCTCCTTTCTATTTCATTTCATTTCAAGATTTGATTACCAAAATGGGGTTTGACCAAGGAAAACCCCTTCTAAGAAAACAAAATTTCCCCCTCTCTTTAGTGTGTGATTTGCATATCTAGGTTGAAGATACCTTGAAGAGAAAGATTGGAGAAGAGTTTTCAAGATTGTCAAAGTTGGCACCTTGTTTACAAGATCACTAAAAGACACCTAGAGAGCAACATTTAGCATTTTAGATCCAGAAATCAGGATTGGAAGGAAGAGTAGAGATAGGAGAGCAGATTCAAAATTTGACCCCCTAAAAATTTTGAACAAGAATGATACACCAATTCTAGTGTATGAGTCCCAATATTGGAATTTTTTCCAAATTTCAAGAGTTCTAGACTTGTCACTGTTAGATTTTTGTTCCTACCCAGAAACCCTAATCTAGGACTAAATCACCTAGCTTAGCGTTTGAGTCCTAGTGAGCATTAAAATTGACATTTTTAGCATTTCAGACCTTATTTCGAGCTTCTACAGGTTTCTAGGTGCACCTATGTACTTTCTCAATTTACTATTTTGATTTTCCTTCACTTCTAGGTCATTTACTTAAGTCTTGCACATCATTAGGTTTTGCATGTTCTTATCTTTCCAAGCCCTAGCTTGGTGGTGAACCCCCTTTTAGTCTTTAATCACTTCCTTGAATACCTTATTGCAAGATCTCTTTCCCTCACTTCATCCTTAGATTGAGATATCTAAGGTTTCCTTTAATGAACTAAGTGAAATAGGTCCTAAACCCAAGTTCCATATTCCCAAAAGATTGGAGCACCCTATTTCCTTCATTTCAGTAACTAAGAAATCTTATCATTTCATCTTTACTAGTTTAGCTTTCATTTGATTGTTGTGTAAATACTCTTTCTTCTCTATCCTTGTCACCCGAGCTTTGTACTTTGAGGTAACTGAGGGCTATTTGCTCCTTGTAGACTTTGTTTTTCTTGAGTCTTGAGAGTAGTGAATCCCCTCCTTTACATTTTTGGTGAACTTGGCATTAATCAAATCATGTCAAATATTTTTCTTCAAAATTTTAATACCTTTGATAATTATTTTTCTAGAATTTATTTTGATATGTTGGATGATGCCCTAGATGATTTCTTAGAGGCATCCCCTTTTATCCAAAAATATGATAAACAAAATTCTTCATCAAAGCTTTCCTCTTCTTCACAAATCGAAGAGTCTTTGAATGTAGTTGTAGTCTTTTCTATCCCTCAAAGGCCTAAGAGACCGGTCATTTGCATGACTTTGATTAGCCTATCTCCTAAAATAATTCATTCTATTCATGGGGTTCTTATAACTAATGGCATGCCATACCTTTACTTGGCGTTTATATAATCTAATGCTCCCTCTTATAGAGTGGTAGCCCATACTTACAGTACTAGAAGGAATCAAAGAAACCTTAATAAATCTACTTCTCTACCACCTTCTCAACTAATCCTTCCTTAAGTACCTAAACTCGTAGCTAAGGCACTTAGTGAATATGATATTTTTGAGAAACTTCACATTACTCCTGCCAAGATCTCACTTTGGGATTTTCTTTAGATTACTTCATTTTACCAAGGTATTCTTTAGGAAGCCTTGCAAAAGATCCTCTTTCTTTCTTCCACTAGGCCGACAGATTTTAATGCATTGATAGATCATATTCATGTGGATTCATATAATATTACATTCTATCCACATGAACTCCCACCTCTAAAAGTATAGAAGCATATGAATCCTCTAATGATAATAATTAACATTAATAATATTGGTATTATACGTGCTCTCATTGAATTTGGCTCAGTGCTTAATGTATATAGCATCAATTTGTTACCTAAAATTAAAATCCATTCATCTTCTCTATTTCTCCTTCTTTGTATATTTGTGGATTCGATATGCCAATTGACAAGCCTTAGGCATGATAATATTGCCTTTGAGGTTAGGACCCATTACTATGCCTACCTTGGTATACATTGTGCTTGAACAATTACCTTACAAAGTTCTCTTAGGAAGACCATGGATTCATGCTTTAGGAGTAGTGAATTTTATTTTGCATCATTCTGTGAAATTCATTTCCAATAACGAAGTAATCATAGTCAAGGTCGACCTTGATTCTATACACGTTTGTGAGATGGAAGCTATTGTTCAAGCCTTGGTTGTATCTACTCTTAAATTTTTTATCCCTTTTTTATCTTCTAATGCATTGAAATCTACTCTGATAGTGCTTATTTCAAGGATACTCTTGAGATGCATGTCCCTAAGAAACATCATCTTGAAGAAGAAATTCTTGAGTCTACCCCTTCCATTTCTTATTCTAAATGGAACGCGTGTCTTGTTGATGATTGGGGATCCTTAGACTTTACTAAGTCCTATATCAAGGAATAGAAAGTAGATCCTATCCACCTAGACATTTTGATAATCTCATACACCTCTATTAAGAAAGTTGATTATCCTTTGGCTGAGGAGGATAATAATGCTTGTACATTAAGGAGGCTAGTTTTTGCATTCCCATTAAGAAGGATGATTATGTCCCTATAAAGGAGTGTGATAGTTGTAGTTTGAATCTTTCTCTTTACATATATCCTCCTCCTTCCTAGGAATTGAAAACAAGTTATGGTCTAGGTTTCAATCTCTTGTCTAAAAATAATTATGGAGGTAAAGGTTGTGGTCTCAATGAAGACTCCTGTCAAATGGATATGGACAAATATCATCCAAAACATAATTCTTTGTTGTACCCCCTTGGATTTCCTTTATTTTCCCTTGCAATGCTTTTATGTATTGAGTAAGAGGACTGAAATCATTAAGAGGGGCCTCAGGATTTTCTCTAAGCCCTTCCATGTTGAAATCAGCAGGTAGGTTATCCCCTTGATTAGCTAGTGAAAGGAAATATCTTTCCTTGTTTTGTTCTAAAACTCTTTCCATGAGAATATGGAATTGGGGATCTTGTTATGCTTCTTGGAGCTTTTCTTCCGTTATCTCTTTAGTATTTGAATTATGAAAGGGGATTTCTTCCCTATCACTATTATCACCCATTTTGCTAAATGTACTTTCCCTTTCGTCTCCTTCTATGTGCTTTTGAGATCTTGTGACAACAGGCATAAGCTTTTGCCAATTTCTACTAACTTTGATCAAAAGAATGAAATAGTGTAATTTTGATGGGTATGAAAGTCAGAATAGAATGAAGATTCTATGACTTATGAGATTTCTAATCTTTAGCTCGTGATTCCCTGAGTGAAAGGATGATGATCCTCTTTGCAGGATTTAAACCAAAGATAAAAAATAAAGATGATTCTGCACTTTGTGAGGTTTGATTGTAGCTTTGTAAAAATAAGGATTTTGATAAATGTCTAATGTCCCCTAAGCTCCCTATTGCAGAATTTGATTGGGGCAAGTAGCGTACATAATTGTAGGTTGGGGCATGTATGAGGAATGAATACGTTGACTATGACTATGTATTTTAGAAAGGGCTCTTCTTTGAAAGAAATCTCGTGAGTATAATGGTTCTACAACATAATCATTAGTGAAACCTCTAACAAAGTCATGATATCGATGTATAAAGGTTTTGTGTTCAAGCAAGACCTTTCGACTTTGGTATAAAAATTTCCTCTTTTTCAATAATTCCTTATAACCAAGAAATTTCTTTGGCTTCCTAATCTTCCTCTCTAGGGACTTCTTGGCAAAATTTGTAGACTTCCAAACCCTGAGCATAGAAAAAGACTAGATTGAGATGACTAATTTCTGCATGTCAAAAAATTACCCAGGTTTGGAATACAGATGTGCTAAAGTTTTCAGCAGATGCGCTAAAATATCCAACCTATGTGCTAGACTGTTCCATGTATGCACTAAAACATACCACAAATGTGCCAAAATAGAGCATGAATGAACTGAAACAAAGCACAAATGCGCTAAAACAAAGCATGAATGCACCGAAATAGAGCACAGGTGCGCTGAAACAGAGCACAGATGTGCCAAAATAGACCAGGGATGCGCTAAACTATCCAATTACTTTTATGAGACATACATGTTTTGACAGTTGGATGTTTTTGAATGATCTTTATCTTATTTAAATGTGAACAACATGGCATACAGTAGTAGATAGTTGTTTTGTAAATCCTAAAATTTAAACAAAGAGTGCCTGTTCTTGATATTTTCACGGGTATTGAACAAGATAAGCACTTCAAACAGACTCACTCTTAGTTTTCAAATAGGTCATCATAGGAACCACAACCCACATCTTAAAATTGCATCGACTCACACAGCCGTGTACCCCCTAGGGGTCGCCTTGAACCAATGTTGCATGTGATTTTTCATTATTGAGCCTTTTTGATATGTTGAAAGTTAGTACAAGCATCAAAGGGGATATTAGCACCAATGATGACCTGAGCACTGCTTTCATGATGTTTGATGTAGCAAGTTAATACAAGCATCAAGGTATAATTGAACCAAGATGACCTGAGTATTGTTTGCATAAACAGACAAAAGTTAACCATTTTCCTATGCAAATTTTGAAATTTCATCAATGATATGTTGTAGAGCATGTCCCATGACAAATTTGCACAATACTAGTGATTAGCTTACAGACAACAAGCAAAGAAAAATCACACTCCTTCCTTGTGATTCTAGTTCAGTACATCATTGAACCACTCCAAAGATATGATGTCATCAAATGTCAAAACAACAATTCAACTTATGCTTTAAGTTTGTCATTCATTTTATTTAGATTAAGATCATCCGATTTGTTTCAGTTTTCTGTCAAAATAGTTGTTTCGGCCCTGTTTTGAATGGAAAAGTTTATTGTTTATGATATTCCAATGCTTGACACATGTTTTTGTTTGTCTACCAAAAATCTCCAAGAAGCGAATTGCCCCTAATGACCCTGCACTTTTATTCTTGCTAGACACAACTACTGCTAAGGACAACCCTAATCATCAAGCCATGATGAAATCCTTGTCGTTTCAAGGAGATGTTTAGGATGTATGATGCGGATGTGATGGCCAAGCATGTATGTGATGCCGATGGAAGATAGATATGCAAAATGTATCCCAAAATATGAGAGAGCCAAATAAATCACAAACAATGCCTGTTCGCCAAGTTTTCACCATTTATTTTTATTGCACTTTTTCCTGATTTTATGATTTCTTTTGTTTGTTTGTTTGTTTTTTGTTTTTTTATAGTATTTTTGCTCTTTTTGTATTTTTGTTATGTCAAAATATGCCTATTTGTCAGGTTTTCACCATATTGACACATTTTTCCAATTTTTATGAATTTTTTCATGACTCTTTATATTGTTTTTGATATTGTTAGGCATAAAACTTCTTCAGGTGAATGTTGTTGGTCGGGTCTTCAAACAGGTCCCCTTCTGATGTTGACAACTGATATGCCCCCGATCCATATGCTGTAATGATAACGAACATGCCCAACCAATTAGGTTCAAACTTGCCTTTCTTTTCCCTATCCTGCTGATTACGAGGGTTTTCCTTGAGAACCAAGTCATCCACTTGAAAAGCTCGTGGTTTGACTCCGTGATTGTAGCTGCAGGACATAATCTATTGATATCCCTTTAAATGATTAACTACAGTTTGACATCGTTCATCAAGCAGTTCCAACTCTTGCAACCTTGATACTCTGTAATCTTCATCATTAATTAGCCCCTTTAGTGATACTCGAAGTGAGGGAATCTCAACTTCTAGTGGTAGAATAACTTCTGCTCCATAGACCAAAGCATATGGGGTAGCACCTGTTGGTGTGTGAATACTTGTTGTGTATGCCCATAATGCTAGATTTAATTGGACATGCCAATCATGAGATGCCTCATTCACCGTTTTCTTCAACATCTTCAGAATTTTTTTTTTTTTAAGCCTCTGCTTGACCATTTCCCTATGGGTAATAAGGTGTAGAGAACTTGTGTTGGATACAAAATATTTCACAAAGTTTGTCAACATCTTGATTTTTAAAAGGTCTTCCATTGTCTGTAATAACGGAGTTGGGAAGTCCATACCAACATATGATATAGTTCAAAATGAAAAAGGAGATTTGTTTACTAGTAACAATTGCTAGGGGAATAGCTTCAATCCACTTAGTAAAATACTTAGTGGTTGTGATAATGAATTTGTGTCCATTTAAAGATGATGGATGTATCTTGCCAACCAGATCTAATCCCCACTAAGTGAAAGGCCATGTTGTGGTGAAGGGTTGTAATTCTTGAGTAGGAGCATGAATGAGATTCCCATGAATTTGACATTTTGCACATTTCTTAACAAAGATGAATGATTCTTTCTCCATGGTCGGCCAGTAGTAACCCAATCTAACAAGTTTATTGGCTAAGGTTAGTCCACTTGAGTGTGTCCCACAAATGCCACCATGTACCTCTTGTAAGGCCTTTTCCAATTCATCGTGTTCAAGAAATCTAAGGAGGGTACCATCAAGACCACACTGATATAAGATGTCAACAATTAAGGTGTAACAAGAGGATTGACGTATGAAATTCCTTTTCTGATTTCTAGACAAGTCTAAAGGTAAAATTGCATTCTTTAGGTAAGTATAGATTTGGACATACAAAGGAGAATCATAACTGGTTAAGTGGCAAATGATTTGAGTTTTTGGATTGTCATAGGTGGGAGAAAAAAATTGTTCCACCAGGAAATTGTACCGTGCTTGATTCTTTGACAACTAGAGTAGTGATGTGATTGTAGCCATGGAATCCACAACTTTATTATTAGTACGTGGAACTTGAGTGAACTTGATATCAACAAAGTATTTCTTGAAATCATCCAACATCCTTTTTTAAGCATTAACTTGTCATCCTTAGTTTGTTATTCATCATTGATTTGATTTATGAGAAGTTGTGAATCACCAAACACTTGTAGTTCTATGATTTTCCAGTCTACTGCAATTCTCATGCCAATTAACAGTGCCTCATATTCAGCTATGTTGTTTGTGCAAGGAAACATTAGCCAATAAGATTTTGGAATTGTATGTCCTTGAGGGGTAATGAAAAGAATCCCTGCCCCTGAGCCATGTTGAGTGTAGGAGCCATCAAAATAGAGTGCCCATGACTGCTTAATAGCTGTTGTGAATACATCGGCATCAAGAAAATCAATGTGTATTGGATATTCTATTGGAATTGGTGCTTCTGCTAACTGATCTACAATTACCTATCCCTTTATAGCTTTCCGATCCACATAATGAATGTCGAACTCACTCAGGATCATGACCCATTCAGCCAACTTGTCAGTTAAGGTTGCCTTACTTAGAAGATATTTGAGTGGATCAATCTTAGCCACAAGCTTTATTGTATGAGCTAGCATGTAGTGTCGAAACTTTTGAGAAGTGAACACTACTGCTAAGCAAGATTTTTTAATGAAGGTATAATTTAGTTCATGGATTTTCAAAGTTTTACTGATGTAATATATTGCGCACTCCTTTCCTGAGTTGTTTTCCTATACCAATAATGCTCCTAAGGACACCGCTGTGGCAGAAATATACAATATGAGCGGTTCACCTTGCAATGGTGGAATCAACACTGGTGGACTCATTAGATAATGCTTTATTTGATCAAATGCTGCTTCACATATGTCTTCCCATTTAAATGGAACATTCTTATGTAAGATATGAGTAAATGGAAAACTTTTATCCGCTAGTTGCGCAATGAATCTCCTGATGGATTGCAGTCATCCATGTAATGAGTGTAATTGAATGATGTTCCTTGGTGGTGGCATATCGAGAATTGCTTGTACTTGTGAACCTCTAAACCTGAAAATGCACAAGAGTAACAAACATGGTTAAATGTTAGATCAAATGCATGTACACGAGAGTGAGAGATTCCTCATAAAATCTATCTATTTCAACTAAAATTAGGAACAAAGATGAAGAACACAATACAAGAAATGAAATTAAATCCTAATCAAGTTAATAGAATGATGATCCCATGGGAGAATTGGTGCCAATGGAGTGTTTCAATTGGCCTTTTCCCAATTCCTAAGTTGAAATGAAGATGATCTAGAAATGGTGAAATCTCCAAAGTGATTTGAGCATAACCTTGGTGCAAATGTGAAAATGAGATGAATGCTTGGATGAAATGAGCAAAATTAATTCTCAATTGAAGAGAGTAACTTTGCATGATGGTTGTGGATGAGAAATGAGGAGAGAAGTCTCCAATTTATAGACTTCTATTTGGAAGAGGTGAGCAAGATTAAGCAATGTGGGACAAAAGAAAATCCAATGGCATTGTGTCATTTGTTCACATGTGATTGGATGAGGAATGAGCACATTTTGGCCAATGTGCATGATAAATGCATAAATTTGAATTTGAAATGTTGAAATGACAAGGTGGATGAGAAGTCAAATGGAGTTATGACCACTTGGCTCAATGCAAAAGGACATGTAAGATGTCTTAAATGCCTTGTTGGAAGGACCAAGTCCACTTGGCCTTTTTGAATTCAAATGAGGGAATATTCCCTTTTGATGCTTTGTGAGGGAAAATAGATGAATTAATAAATCAAAGTATTTGATCTATTGTGCAACTTGCATTCTCTAGAGAATTTTAATGAAAGGGATTAACTTAATCATGGTTTTGATTAAATTAATGAAGAATTAGGTGATGTGACAATTTAGACTTAGATTTATGAATTGATTTAAGTCAAATTGAGAGGAAGGGTTTATTAAATAAATGATTTGATTTATTTAATCAAGAAGGAACATGTTAGATTAAATCAAATAAGGTTTTAATTTATTTAATTTAATAAGAAGACTTTAGAGAATTTAATCAAATAAAATGATTTATTTAATTAAACAGATTGTAAGGTAAATTAAATTAAATTGATTAATTTAATCAGAGGAGGTGATAGACTTAATCCAATAAATAATGATTTATTAAATTAAGAGATAGAAAGTGATGAAATGCTGAGAATATGTTTTAGGAGGAAATGTTGTTAGTAATTGGGATCAGGTGTGCCAAAACGAAATTGTACATTTTCCATGTCTACATTTTGGCCCTCTTTGAAACAATGTACTTGTTGCATTGATTCAAAGAATAAACTGCTGTGATCAAAGGTCCAGGATTTTCTCAAATTTTTTAGATGCCCCACTGCTGCCCCAGTGGAAGGATATTGTTGGATATTGCCCCCTCGAGAGATTAGATGAAAATTTTGATTTTTTGGATGATCTCACAAAAAAGATGATAAGGTGCCCTGATAGGCCAAAAATGCCCCAAAATGCCAAAAAAATGGATTAGAATGCCAAAAGGGATGCAGAATGACTCTCAGTTGGATGAAAACGAGTTCGGGGGACCAAAACCCTTGCCGGAAGGTCAAATTAGGTCAAAAAACCCTAATTTTCAAGCTTAAATAGACCTCGAGGGGTCACTTTCAATACATTTGCATTCTTAACCTTGAAAAATTTGACATTTGAGCCCTGAGTCTTAGAGAAAATGGCGCAACAACAAATTCCTCTGCACGTGTCAGAGTGGGTATGAGTATATCAGTGACCAGCTGCTGTAGGACCCGCGGTATGTACCCCTATCCGACCTTTATTTTTCTCATTATTTGTGCATTAATTGGGTTTAAATTTTAGTCGAAACGGTGTGGCACGATATAATACTACGAAAAACTTCCAAACAGGGCTGCGCAGTCCTATATAGGGCCGCTTTGTGCATAGAACGTCACATGGGTGAGTTTAGCCTTAGGGATTTTTGGTCATCAAAGTTGGTGGCTTCCACAAATTACGTCGTGCGGGCTAGTTTATGACATTTAGCTATCTAAGTTCGCCGCGCGGCATTGTTTGGGAAATTACAAACTGCGTCACTTTTGCAAACAACACCGCTTTTGCTATTTCAAAAGTGAAAGGCGATACAAACAATAGATTTTTTCTAGGGAAGCTAACATGGAAATTTTCCTTGTGCAGGAGAGCCACCAGGTCATTCATTCGAGGGAGCACCGATGGCCGATTTTTGAGAGATTGCAGGATATGCACATATTCCTTCAGGAGCAGCTTGGGATGCTCAGCCTGTGGTTCATTGCTTATGTTCCTCCTGTTCAAGCACATCTAGGTATGATGCATGCCTTGGCCGAGCGGTGGCACAACAAGACATTATCTTTTCATATTCCTACTAGTGAGGCTACCATTACTCTCGAGGATGTCTGGCGCATCCTGCGACTTCCCATTCATGGAGAGCGAGTGATTTATGATTTGGAGGAGGGTAGGGATGCCTGCTTCAGTGTCATGGGTGTGGATGAGCTCATGCTCTATGATGATTAGATAGATTTGGAGAGGTATCGGGGTATAGCCCCTACTTATAGCCTGATTGTGGCCGCCATTATTTCTGGCCTTGTAGCTCCTGATCGGTATGACTGATATTTCAGTCTGGGTTGGGGACTAGCATGGCAATAGATGTGTGCTCGCCAAGTGTGCTTTGCTTGGGGACCAGTACTATTGGCCTCCTTGTACCGGGACTTGCACGAGTTTTCCTATTTGGAGGGTCGGGCTCTTGGGGCTGGATTGACTCTTCTGCATATTTGGCCTTGGGAGTGGATTTCAGTGCTTCACCCGATTATGACATTGATTGTTCTAGACATTGATGATCTCGTGGTGTGGTGCTATGGTGGGGCGAGGATTCGCTTTACTCACATGGGTATAAATGGCATAGCTCATTGGCAACGGGTTCTAGATGAGATGACAGTATTTATATGCAGGCCATGGATAAGCATAGACCCGTGGATGGATGATGTAGAGCAACTTTTCTTTGCTCACCAAGACAGATTCATGCAGGGTCGGGAGCGCACCATGATAGAGAGGTACCTTCCTGACAGGGTAGCCAGGCAGTTCAGCGAGGTGCAAGATATTTCTGATGCTCAGTATGTGGCACTCTTCGCGTGCTCAACCAAAGAGACCGCATGGGGACCACTCATTCCAGCAGATGAGGCAGTTTCCTCATTCAGACAGTTAGTGGCTCGGCTATGGCCATATGATCAGGGGCCAGCAAACGCAGGGGTGACTCCAGCGTACAGAGCATGGTTCAGTCCGCTAATGAGATTGACAATTCCTGGGACAGTGCTTCCACATCGGAGGCCCAGAGGTAGGTCAGCAGGCAGAGGTCGGGGAGGTGTACCACCAGTGCAGCCAATAGTAGGACAGGATGAGTAGCCCCAGGTAGGCCCACAATAGTAGCTAGTAGTACAACCGGTGGGGCAGCTAGGAGGACAGCTGAGCGGACAGCCAATAGGATAGCCAGATGGACAACCAGCAGGATAGCCAGCAGGTTAGCCAGGTCCCCATGATGTACTGATTCAATAGTTACAGGGTCAGGTACAAGTTCTGACAGCGGAGCGAGATGAGGCTCGGTGACAAGTTACTGCTATCACAGTTGAGAGAGATCAGGCATGATCTGAGAGGGATCAGGAGATTGGTCGACAGAGGTAGCTAGAGAGTGCAGCCTCCACATCCTGGGGTCGATCAGTTGACATTCGGGAGTACAGAGAGGCCATCAGAGAGGCCGGGTACTATCGTTAGCACTACCGACAGGTGGTGCCATCACCAGACAGAGTGCCAAATTTTTCTCAGCAGACAGGGAGGCGACTGACAGAGGCTCATGGTGAGAGATAGGATGGGGAGGACAACAGTCAGCAGGGCTAGCTCCTCCTTTTGATCATAGAAATTTTATTCTATTTTTTCTTTTGATATATGGGCTGCAATATTTTGGCCTTATTGTACCATGTATTCGATTTACACTTGATCCGATTTGTATCATAACAGTATTTTTTGATGGTATATATGAGATGATTCACCCTTTATGTATGGTACACATGTATGATATGTAGATGCATGATGCTATGAGATATTTCCATTCTTATGCTTATGTGATGTAATGTATGTAGTGGATGCATTTCTTTTTGTATATTTTCCGTGCTTTATGGATGTAATGTATGTTAATGATGGTGTAATGATATGCAAATAGAAATGGATGCAAATGATTTATATTATTCTTCGTAACTTAATACAATGATATGATGCAATGTGTTTTAATGCTAATGATCAGTGGATGTAGGGTGTATTCATGGGTGATGCTTTGATCACTATTATGATACCACGTTAGTGTGGAAAGAAGATAGAAAAATTGCAGAATTAATGAGTTAGTTAGAATGGTGATGGAAATTTGCATTGCTAGGAATTGGGATTTTCAAAGGGGTCAATAGCGTTATGTTTTATAACACACCTAGGTACGATGCATCAAGGTATAAAGGACCAGGGTGGCGTGGTACCTAGTGTGATGAAATTTGACTCAACAATCAGATATGAGTATTCTTGTTCACACTTAACATACATACTTTATTCAGGATGTAGTTCAGACATTTTAAACATCTCGGACCAAAACACAGAAAAGTAAGCTTCCCTATGTGGTCAACAAGATATCTAAAACATCCTTTCTACAAACCAAAGAAAATATATATGACTAAGTTATTTTACAAGGGTACCTACAAGTGCAGCAGATAAAAAAGATAATGATCATTGCCCCATTCCTTTCTCTCTAAACTTTTTTTGTTTAGGCATCATCGAAAGGTCCTTGGAATGAGCGCAAAATAAGATAAGTCAACGAAAGACAAAATAAAGCAAACCAAACAAGCTAATGTTCTTCATACCGCTAGCCAAAACTAACTACTGTGAGGGGTACCTGATGCTTATGTCCATCACAGGAAAGCTTCATCCTAGGACATGTTGTGATCAGGGTTTGGTGGGACTGATTTGGGTGATAAACTATTGATACTCTGAGTTGACCAACCTGCTTGCTTACTGACTTAGACCTTCAAGACTCTGACGATTAGAGTGTTCACTTTGGAACCTGCTAGACTTGGTTCTGACTGACTCTCCAAAAGGTGAAAGTCACAATTGATTTTATTAGGAATGATGATTATCACGGGTGAAAGCGAAATGAGATGGATGCACCATTTTGGATTTTCAGGTATTTTGAGGCTATTTTTTGGTATTTTCACATTTTTCAATGTTTTTGGTATTTTGAGATTTATGACGAAGAGAATAACTTAAAGACCTATCTTAGGGGTTTCAAGAACTGATCCATAGATTAGCCTTGCCTACATTATACACACAGAGACCATGTAGTTCGATTGACGACAAACTGACTTGACGATAAGATGGATAAACGATTACCCTTTTATTGCTTAAAGGACTGACCTAAGATGCAGACTTAGATGGGAAAACTAATTGCTGATGCGACGAATGCCTAAAGGACTGACCTAAGTGGGAAAACGGATTGCCAACACGATTTACGCCTAAGGACTGACCCTAACTGTCTTGGGGGATGATCAAAGATCAACCTTTCCTATGTTCAAGCTCAGAGATGATGTAGTTCGACAATGTGAAAAACTGACAAGACTAAATAATGAATTTGTTGAAGATTTTCTGACATTTTGACATATTTTTGGAATTTTTGAATGATTTGGATGTTTTTGGATTTTCAATGAATTTCGAGAAGACTCCAAGAATATACATGAATTTGATCCGATGTCGATACAGGAACATGCCCCTAGTGTGATGCGATAGACTACTTCGATAAAGGCAGGAGAAACTGACCTAAGGAATATGCCGAGTAGTACTATTGTGGAACATGATATGGACACCAACTCAGACTATGGTATGGATGCGAGCAAATGGGTGGATGGATGAATGAGTGAGTTGTGATGGAATGGATGAGTGAGTTGTGCAAATCCTAGTGGGTAGAGAGTGTTTTATTTATGCTTGACACCTGTTTGCCAGGTTTTCACCAAGGTACTTGTCCAAAGCGCCACCGAAGTGGTTTTCACTAGAGGACAATTTTTTCTCTTTACTATTTTCAATCCTTTTTTTTGATTTTTTTGTTGTTGCCAAGACGCCTATTTGCCAGGTTTTCATCAAGGTAACCATTTTTTCAGGACTTTTTTCTATTTTTTTTGTATTTTTGGGTTGTATACCTTGTGAGTGTTTAGGCATAAAACTTTTTGAGGTGAGAGCTATTCATGGGCTCCTGTAGAGGCTCACCTTCTGGTATCGACAACTGATATGCCCCTGATTTGTAGCTTGTGGTGATGATGAAGGGTCCTATCCAGTTGGGCTCAAACTTTCCTTTTGTATTCGGGTTGGGCACATTCTTTTGGTTCTCTTTTAGCACAAGGTCACCAACTTGGAAGGTGCGTTGCCTGATCTTCTTGTTGTAGCTCTGTTTTAGGCGATTCTGGTAGACCTGTAGATGGTTTAGCGCGTCCATACACCATTTATCTAATAACTCTAGCTCATTTAGTCTTATGACCCTATATTCTTCATTTGTGATGAGGTTTTGCAAAGATATTCTCAGTGACGGAAGCTCGATCTCAATAGGGAGGATGGCTTCTGATCCATAGACCAGGGAAAATGGGGTGGCTCTTGTCGACTTGCAGATGCTGGTGTGGTAGGCCAATAAGGTGGGATTTAGCTACAGATGCTAGTCATGACCAGTGTCATTGACTGTTTTCTTGAGGATTTTCATAATGGTTTTATTGGTAGCTTTTGCTTGGCCATTGCCTTGTGGGTAGTATGGGGTGGAAAAGCGATGCTGGATTTTGAACTTTTCACACAAATCACGGACATCCTGATTTTTGAAGGGTGTCCCATTATCAGAGATAATGGATTGGGGAACACTGTATCAGCAAATGAGGTAGTTCAAGATGAACTTGGATATCTATTTACCCATGATGTAGGTCATGGGAATCACTTCGACCCACTTTGTGAAATATTCAGTGGTGGTGATAATGAACTTATGGCCATTGGATGAGGTGGGTGAAATTTTTCCTATGAGATCGAGCCCCCATTGTGAAAAGGGCCAAGGTGTAACAATGGGATGCAACTCTTGAGCTGGTGCATGAATGAGATCTTCGTGCTGTTGGCATTGTAGACACCTTCTGACGAAGTCGTGTGCCTCTCTTTCCATTGTCAACCAGTAGTACTCGGTTCTTAGCAACTTCTTAGCCAAAGTCATACCACTCGAGTGTGAACCGCATGTGCCATTGTGTACCTCAGTTAGAGCAGTCGTGGCCTCCTCAAGTTTTAAACAATGTAGCAAGGTTCCATCGATGCTTGTACATAAGAGGGTCTCTCCTAGGATGATGAATTGTAAGGCCCTTTTGACAAAGGTTCGCTTTAGGTTCGGGGTGATGTCAGTTGGGAGGATTCCTAACCTTAGGTAGGTGTAAATGTCATGGTACCAAAGATCAATGGGACCAACGAGTTCAAACACGTATTCTAACTCTGGTACCTTGAAAGTGGGTACAAGAAGCTGCTGTACAAGGAATTCATGTTTCAAGATGTTGCGAGGGATATCTGGCAAGGATCTGATCATTGCCATTGCATCAACTACTCTGTTGTTTTCCCTCGGTATTTGCTCAAAGGTGATGTCGATGAATGATTCCTTGAGGCTTTCTACTACCTTTTTGTATGGTACGAGCTTATCATCTTTAGTTTGATATTCATCGTTGACCTGGTTAATGATAAGCTGCGAGTCTCCATAGACCTTTAATGCCATAATTCACCACTGTGCCACAATCTTGAGACCTATGGTTAAAGCCTCATATTCTGCAATGTTGTTTGTATAGGGGAATGCCAACTTATAAGACCTTGGTATACAGTCTCCTTGTGGGGTAAAGAAGAACACACTTGCTCCCGATCCATGTTGCGTGTGGGAACCATCAAAGTATAGTTTCTAGTGGTTGGCTGCACCGAGATTGAAAAGGGACTCATCTGGAAATTCTGATACGAGCGGGTTGTCTGTGTAGAGAGGAGCCTCTGCTAGCTGGTCCGCAATAACTTGTCCTTTGATTCCCTTTTGCTTGACATATTCAATGTCATGTTCAGATAATATCATTACCCATTTAGCCATTCTACCTGTAAGCATTGCTTTTGACAATAGATATTTCAAAGGATCTATCCTAGCGATTAGCTTAATTTGATGAGCTAGCATGTACTGTTTGAATTTCTGGGCTATAAATACCAGTGCCAGGCAATCCTTTTTTATTGATGTGTAATTGAGTTCATGACCTACCATTGTTCTGCTGATATAGTAAATTGCCCGCTCGGTTCCCTTTTCATCATGTTGGGCTAAAAGGGCACCAAGGGTGGCCATTGTTGCTAAGATGTATAGAATCAATAATTTCCCTACGATCGGTGGCATTAACACAGGTGGTGTAAGTAGGTATTCCTTGATCTTTTTGAATGCTTGTTCGCACTTGTCGTCTGACCTGAATGCAACTCCCTTGTGGAGCAGATGTGAATAGGCGATCTATTTATCTACTAGTTGTGCTATGAATCTCTGGATGGACTGGAGTCTACCTTGTAATCCTCTGAGTTGCTTTAATGTTCTTGGTGCTTCCATATCAAAGATTGCTTTTACCTTTGCAGGGTCCACTTCTATTCCTCTCATTGAAACTATGTACCCTAGCAGCTTTCCTGATTGTACCCCAAAGACACACTTCTTTGGATTGAGTTTGACCTTGTACTATTCTAGCCTGTCAAAAATTGCACTTAGAGTTGCTATGTGATCCTGTCTCTTCTTTGATTTGGCCAATATGTCATCCACATAATCTTCAATAGTTTTGTGGATCAGTGTCATGGCCCTTTGGTATGTAGCCCCTACATTCTTTAGCCCAAATGGCATCACATTCCAACAGTAGGTGCCCCAAGGACATGTGAATGTTGTCTTATGTTGGTCTTCTTTTGTTATCATTATCTGATTGTATCCCAAGAAGCCATCCATTAGGGACAACATCTCATCTTCGGTCGTCATGTCCACTATCATGTCAATGTTGGGTAGTGGAAAATCATCCTTAGGACATGCTTTATTTAGATCTCTAAAGTCCGTGCAGATGTGGATGCCCCCATTTGGTTTTGAGACTGGAACGAGATTAGATACCCACTCTGGATAGTCAATTGGTTATATGAAGCCAACATCCAAGAGATTTTGTAATTCTATTTTCACGAGCAAAGCTATCTGTGGGTGCATTTTCCTTAACTTTTGTCTATTTGGCTTTGCTCTAGGGTAAACAGCCAAATGATGAACCACGACCTCAAGATCCAAACCTGGCATGTCAGCATAGGTCCATGCAAAGTTTACCTTTCTTTCTTTCAGGAATGCTGCTAATAGTTCTTGCTCCTCTGTTAAGAGCAACTCAACGTAGAAACTAATTTGCAGCTCTATTTCTGTTCCCAAGTTGACAGGGTTACACTGCTCTGCTAGGACTGCTGACTTTTCTTGATGTAGAGCTATAGGGGGAGATTGTATCCTTCATCCTCCAGCACCTCAGAGAGGTTTTCACCATTGGATGTGTCCTTTATTTTTACTATTTTGTGGTTAGAGAGCGCCACAGTGTAGTTTTCACTCAATAACTCTGAGCTTATTCTCGATATTTTCCTTTTGTGACTGAAGGACTCAATCATCTCCCCATAGTATGCTTGGGTGTCTAATGTGATTTCAAAACCCGCCTTGTGATCCCCACATGGAACTATATCCCTTAGTCCCATGAATTCTGAGAGCACCTCATCATTTTTGAATGAGTCTGGAATTGGTGGTCCTTGTTGATCGTGATCGATGAGTTGGGGGTGTACTAAGGTGATTGGGTGGGTTGGTTGGTTTGACTCAGCTGTGAAGGCACTAATCATTAACAAGGTGGAATCCTCAAAGAGTCTAGGGAGACATGCTATGGTATCATCATCTTTACTACTGGCACATACATCGGTGACGTCAAAGGTGTAATTATTGAGTGGGATACCTAAGCAAAGAGGTGGTCTAGGAGTGGTTGTTGTTACCTAAGGAGAGGACTTGATTGCCCTTCTGGGAGTACCCCTACCACGTACGATTATAGTCGAAGGAGTATACCCAAGGCCAAGGTTCCGTATTCTTCTTTCTATAATGATGGGCTCCAACCGTCCATCACTGTTCCTTCCAAGGCTTTCGTTCCTATTATAGCCCATACCAAACATCATTTGTAACCCTCTATTAGTTTCCTCCATGTGTAGGGTGGGGGTGGGCCTTACATTTTGGTATAATGTATTTGAGATGTCCTCTTCATCCACATTTTCTCTACTGAGATCTCCCCAATGATGGAATCCAGAAGATTTTTCCCTAACAGTGTGGACAAGTGTTTCAGCTGGCTGTGGTTGTCCATGCGACCTAGGAGATTGTGGTAACTCTCCTACAACAAATGCATTCCTTTTCATTCTATAGTTGCCACATCCATTGTCCTAGATCATGTTTTTGATTTTGGATATGTCAGGGATGGCGGGTGTCTCTGTTGTAGAAGTGGAAGTGAGGTTGGCTGGGTCTATGTATGAAGTAGATGGTCCTTCATCATTTTTGGGTACTTGAGGGATCTTATAAAACTTGGCTTCCAAGATTTTGCAGTAGGCAAAAGGTTCAGGATCCCCATTTATAGTGACCTCCTTATTCTGATGTGAGAACTTGATGCATTGGTGATAGGTCGAAGCCACAACCTTCATTCCATGGATCCACAGGCATCCCAAGAGGATGTTGTACGGTAGGTCAAGGTCGAGGACCTGATAGGTGGTTTCCATGGTTGTCGGCCCCACTTGGATGGGGATTTTGATAGTACCCTGAGATACTCTTTCTTGGTCATCATACGCCCTTATCTTAATGCTTTTGTTTTTATTTATGGAATCCTCGATGAATCCCAATTTCTTTATGAGCTTTAGGGAATAGATATTAAGGCCTGCACCTCCATCCACTAGGACTCATTTGACTTTCTTTTTATGGATGAGCACTTGAAGGTGGAGTGTGCGGTTATGAGATGGCTACAGGGAGAAGTCTTGGTCAAAAATGTAATGAGATTTGGGGTAACGATGTTACCCACCATAGCCTGGAATTGCTCTGTGTGAAGGGTGGTGGAGACGGTGGACGCAGCTAATGCTTCATCAAGGATCTTTCTATGGGAGGCAAAGATTTTCAATAGTTCCATGATGGAGATTTGGGCGGGTGTTCTTTTTAGCTGGTCAATGACATTATAGTCATAGGGGATGACCTTTGTATTAGAAATGGGGTCTTAGTTGGTGCCCCGGTAATGGTAACCTTTCCACCACGTGTGGTGACTCCACAGTCATTGTTGGCTCCTTTGACATTTATGACTATGACCATCTCATCGATGCATCTGACTATCTCCTCGTACACTAGGTTAGCACTAGCATACTTTTGCTTGCCCTTATTGTTCCCTTGGTTGTGGTTTGACATTGGATTTGTGTATATCTTTAGGTCTTGGTTTCAGCTGGCTGTTCGATATTGATGATTTTATCCTCAATGAGGTCTTGGATGATGTTTTTTAGCCTCATGCAATTGGCGGTGGTATGTCCTTTGACCTTGTGAAAGTCACAAAGGAGATTTTCATTATAACATGGCGGTTTGGTCATGGGTTCCGCGTATTGATATGAGTTAGAGACTTTGATTAGATTCTTCTTGACCAGCTTCTTCATTATGGACTTAATCGATTCACCAAGAGCTATGAACTTTCTCTTGGGGGGATACTTGCCTCGAGGAGGTGGTCCTCCTTGATTACCCAAGTTGTTGATTTGATTTGTGGGCATTGGTTGTTGTTGTTCTACTACTGCATTAGTCTGCACATTGTTACGATTATGATTTTGCGGTTGATGATGATTTTGGATGTTCTGCTTAGGGGCACTGATGACCACTTTAGCATTGACCACGCTGTCATTCATGATATTTTTATTCCTCGACCATGTTCGAGGTTTATCATTCTAGTTGTTAGATAGGTGGTTATCCTGGGGTGGAGTGAACGTTGATGCGCCTCCTCGCGTAGTAAGGGCTCTTTCGATGTTGAGAGCCTTTGGGATTAGTTGATCATAGGACATGATGCACTACATTTTCAAGTAAAACACCAAGTTTTCATCTAGATTGTCTATGATGGTGAAAACTTGTTGTTATTCTAGCATGGTCCACTTGCTCTGATTGGCCTTAGATCACCATCTTTGTAGGAAGGATGCGAATAGCTCTCCTTTCCTTTGTTTGAGTGCTGATAGTTCTTCTAAACTAATGTCTGTGCCCATGTTGAAAGCATAATTTTTAAGGAATGCTTCCACAATTTTCTCGAATGTTTTAATGCCCGTGGGTAGGCGAGAAAACCATTCCATGGCTGGACCAGTCAGACTACGAGGGAAGAGTCACATTAGATACATGTCATCAAATGCAACCTCCATGCAGTGCACTTGAAATTCCCTGACGTGGTTTTCAGGGTTACCTATTCCATTGTACTTGTCAAATTTGGGGATCTCGAATCCCTTTGGGAACAGTATCATGGTGAGACTTCTATCAAAAGGATAAGGGCACAAATTACCTGGTGTGCTTGTGGTTTTTCCTTCTTGTAAGTCCAACACTTGCTACAAAATTAGTTTGATTTGTGTTGCGACATCTTTGCTTGGATCGGGAGGTGGGATGAATGAGTTGTGAGGTGTTCGAGTTGTTTGATGGGTGGGGAGAGTACTAGTGGGCATTTGCTGCAAGCTCGGTTGTGCATTCAAAGCCTGATGGTATGCCTATATTTATGTCAACAATGCTTGTTGTTGATCTTACTGCTGTTGTTCCAACAATGCTTGTTGTTGGTCCATCTGCTATTGTTCCCATGAAGCCTGTTGTTGATCAATCTACTATTGTGCTAGTAAAGCTTGTTGTTGGTCTAGCTATTGTTCTGCCAATAAATCTTGTTGTTGTTCGAGCTGTTGTTGTGCCAACAAAGCTTGTTGTTTAGCTTGTTGTTGTGCCTGAAAGTCTTGTAGGGCTTGTTGGTATGCTTGCAGATGGATCACTTGTAATTGTGCTTGGTATTGGGCTTGTGCCTATTGCTGGGCTTGTGCTTGTGCTTGAGCTAGAGCTTAAGCTTGCGCCTGAGCTTGGGCTTGCGCTTGCGCTTGTGCTTGGGCTTGCGCTTGGGCTTGTGCTTGTGCTTGTGCTTGGGCTTGCTGCTTTTGCTTGAGTACTCTTTGTTGGTTGGCTTTTTGAAGAGTTTGGATTAGGGTGATGAATGAATTTGCTGTGTTGGCTTTTGGTTGGATTGGTGGTGGAACAGGAATGACGCCAACCGTTGTGACCAATGAAGGGGTTATGGCAGTTGTTGGGATATAGGTTGTTGGGGGGGTGGTGGAGATGTTTGGTCCTTGAGAAGGCATGCTTTGGGATACTTGAGGACCAATAGATGTGTTTGTCGCAGTGGCTTGGATGGTCACTACTTGTTGTTGTGATGTTGCGGGCAAAAAGATGGAATTTGAGGTGATGTGCACATTGCCCTATTCTGAGAAACTATCAGTATTTAGGGGAGGAAACCCCACTCCGAATGGTGATGTGGTTGCAAATGGAAATCGCGGAAGAGATGGTATGCTTCTTTGGAAAGAAAAGTGATTAGCAACATCGGTTGTTCCAAACAAACCTCCTTCTTCTTGCGATAGAGAAGTTGGTATGTTTAACTGATGGGTTGGTGAGGCATGGAATGAAGATGAACTAGTAGGATTATGAAATGTGAGTGGGACATATGGGTGCAAAGGATTTTCTAGAACAAAATTATCCAGCATGGTGGTGACAGCTACCTCTTTATTGGTCACAAGGCGATGCTGTTATAACTCTCGAAACATAGCACTTCCCTTGTTTTCGATTGGTGAGGTGGGAGTGATGGTTGTTGTGATGTGGGGTATTTCTTGATTGATGTTTGACATTGGGGATGCATTTGTAAGAGGCATGTCCACACTAGTGCTTGCATCAAGGTCGAAAGTAAATGCGACCCCTCCTTCCATTAATGTGTTTAAGTACTTGAACATGGCACTAAAAATTTTATGGTTCTTGGGGTTTTGAACCATTTTTATCATTTCAGATTGTGTCATCCCCATGTCTTCGTTTGTGATGTCCTCCTCATGGCTCTCCTCTTGAGGATTTTGTGATGATAAAGGAGAGTTAATTAGGGGATTGCTTGATCCCGCAAGGTTTATTTTAGAGGTTGACCAACTCATGTCCACAGAAGTTGATATTTCACTGATATTCTCCATGTTCTTCTTGTTGTGAGATCTAGTTTGAACCATAAAAATAGGGATCGTTTGATCCTAACCTTTCAGGTTCAAAAGAGAAGAAACTAGGGAAGCCAAAGATCAAAGAGGGTGGAAATGATAATGGGATAAATGAATGAAGCGAGTGAATGAAACTTTTGGTTAACTTTTGAAGGGTTGTGCTAAAATTGTAAGGAGTTAAGTTGATTATGATGGTTTTGACTACGTGTATTGAGTCAAACAAGATTTTAGTGAAGTTGTATTCCCTAGGAAGTTGCATTATCCTAGGGGAACTTGCACAAGTGGATGAATCAGCTAAGTGTGTTAAGCCAATTTGTTTTGTAAACTAGTAAACCTTAGGAAGTTGTGTTATCCTAGAGGTAAATTTTTCCAAGGGTGTTGACTATTTTGGCTAGGTGTGTTAAGCCAAGATAGAGTGATGTTGGTTTTAGCCCTCTAAGTTTAACATGAGTGATTTTTCTAGACTTCTCAAAAGGTTTGATGATGGGATGGGATTTGATTTTGATGAAAAGATGGATGGGGATGACGCTTTGATCCTAGACTTGAACCTAGATTGGAACCTAGACCCAACTCTTTCTTACAAGATCTCGGTGTTGAAGAACATGCTATACTTCCTATGGGAGAAAAGAGAACCTTTCAAAAAGCTCGGGATTCTGTTGGTAGTAAAACACATACAAAGTCGGATTGTTCCTTGAAGCATTTTTGTAGAATTTGTATACAAGTCTTTCTCTTACTTCAAGGAGCATCTCAAGACGTTGCTCACGGGCTTTTAGGCTTATCTTTTTGAAATTTGGCTTTGGGATTTTAATCTTGCGGGAAATCATTGGAAACAACACACATGAAGTTCAATTTGTCTCTTTATCTTGGTTTAATGAATTTCTTTTTATCAAAGACACTTGCTTGCTTATGTTTCAAACTATATATCTAGTGTCCCACTTTTTTTCTCATCCCACAAGGTCCATTGTGTGGAAATCGAGTAAAATAGGGCAAAAGTTACCTATGTTTAACATTTTTGAAAATAAATGACGATAGAATTCAAGCACTTAGAAACCTCTAGGGATAGAATCCCTAGGGAAAGCAAGAGTGCTTTAAATTTGTCAAAAGGTATTTTTCTCCTTAAATGGGTTTGAAATTTGAAGGTCTTGTGAATGTTTGTTTTTCAAGCGTTTTTCAAGAACCAAGCAATGTGTTCTTTTCTTTCAAGCACTTTTACAATCCTAGGATGATGAGACAATATCTTGTTGGGTTCCCACTTGGATAAATCTAGCTACGCATATTTTGTGTGAATGGATAAATGCTTGACCACTCTAGCTCCCCTCCACGACACACACTTCTCAGGTTAGCCAAGCATTAGTACCCACGAATCTCCCATGGCATACTTTCCATTTCTACAACAAGACCGCATGTATAACGTGGGGTGGCTTCAAAGGACATGGCCTTTTGCACCAACAAGATAGACAAGGCTTTGGCCTTTTTCTAAACAAAGGGTTCTCATTCGGGCATTCCGTTCATGGGGGATTATCCAACATCGGCAAGAGTCCATTGTTGTCCATCTCATTGGAATAATCCTTGTAATTCTTATACTTTCCTCAAGAATCCACACTTATATACTGATTGGAAGTCGCTTGGCTTTAGCGTGTTCCTAGTTGGGTCATTCCCTTGGGTGAGTACTTTTTCTCACAAGGCAAACCCTCTAAGATAAACAAAAGCGAGCTAACATATCCCATCGTTTACACAACTTTTGTTGAAAAACAAAGGGGAAAACCTCTGCAATATGTCATGCTCACACTCGCATGTTTTGTTCAATTATTAAGCACCCAAATTGAAATGTGGAGGCAATCTTTTTAACAACCTAATATCACCAAAATGCTTTTGATTCTCAAGATCGCTGTGAAGCGCGAGAGAAGCACATACGCATTTTAAATGATATTAACTTGTGAAAAGGATTGAAAAACATGGAAAACATTTGTTCATTTTAGACCTCAAAGCAATGATGAATTCTTTTTAAGCACCAAATAAAATGTGAGATTGCCTTGTTCAATTGTTAACCTTTAAACAAAATCTAGTATATTTTTCTAAGGTTCTTTTTAGCCCCTTGGCAACTTTTGAAAGAAAATTTGATTGTTAATTCTAGAACCCAAAAGATATTTAGTGTCGTAAGATCAATGAACTTACCAAATCCTTTAAAGAGTGCCAAAAAACAACACTTTAGTGTTTAAAAACACTTTGTACAACATAAAAAACATGGTGTCATAAAAAAACAAAATTGCTTGTTCTTTTCAATCCAATTGAATTTAGTATTCCTAAGGTCAAAGATGTTTAACAAATTTTTTAAGGAGTGTTAAAGAACACTTTAGTGTTTAAAAACACTTTGGGTTGGTGAACATGATATCATGATAAACTTCTTCCTTTGCTCCAACTTGTAAAATGATAGAAAACCAGAGAGCAATAAAGATAGAAAACCAGATTAGAGATTAAAAAATCCTAAATTAGAAAAGCACATGTCAATTTAAAACTTCACTATTTTCCCGCGGCAGAGTTTGCAAAAGCGGTGGAGTTTGGCCAAAAGCGGCACAACAGAGGTAAGTGGTGCAATTTGGAAGTGGCCTAGTTTGACAATTTTAAAAATTTTAGGCGGGACGTATAGAGCGGCGAAGTTAGGAGAAAGCACGGTGCGATACTGTGCCGCGGTGATGAAAGCAGTGGAGTATTGTGTCGCGGGGGTGGGCACAGTGGAGTTAGAAATTTTAAAAAAGAAGACAGGTGGGCGAGATACGCAGTGAAGTTAGGGAGCTAAGTGCGGGTCAATATGGCACCGAGTCTCTGAAAAGTAGCGAATTATTGCGTTGCGGTGCTGAAAGTGGCTTGATATAGCACCGCACGGTTGAGTTTGCTGTGTCTGCGCAAAAAACGTTAGAAACCGCAGAATTTAAAAAAAAAAACATGATTTAAAAATTTTCAAGCCCTCCTTCTAGCGCCAAAATGTGAACCCCTAAACCTGCAAATGCACAAGAGTAAAAAACATGGTTAGATGTTAGATCAAATGCATGTACACAAGAGTCAGAGATCCCCCATAAAATTCATCTATTTAAACTAAAATTAGGAACAAAGGAAGAACACAATACAAGAAATTAAATTAAATCCTAATCAAGTTAATAGAATGATGATCCCATGGGGGAATTGGTGCCAATGGAGTGTTGCAATTGGCCCTTTCCCAATTCCTAAGTTGCAATGAAGATGATCTAGAAATGGTTAAATCTCCAAAGAGATTTGAGTATAACCTTGGTGCAAATGTGAAAATGAGATGAATGCTTGGATGAAATGAGCAAAATTAATTCTCAATTGAAGAGAGTAACTTTGCATGAAGGTTGTGGATGAGAAATGAGGAGAGAAGTCTCCAATTTATAGACTTCTATTTAGAAGAGGTGAGCAAGATTAAGCAATGTGGGACAAAAGAAAATCCAATGGCATTGTGCCATTTGTCCACATGTGATTGGATGAGGAATGAGCACATTTTGGCCAATGTGCATGATAAATGCATAAATTTGAATTTGAAATGTTGAAATGACAAGGTGGATGAGAAGTCAAATGGAGTGATGACCACTTGGCTCAATGCAAAAGGACATGTAAGATGTCTTAAATGCCTTGTTGGAAGGACCAAGTCCACTTGGCCTTTTTGAATTCAAATGAGGGAATATTCCCTTTTGATGCTTTGTGAGGAAAAAAAGATGAATTAATAAATCAAAGTATTTGATTTATTGTGCAACTTGCATTCTCTAGAGAATTTTAATGAAAGGGATTAACTTAATCATGGTTTTGATTAAATTAATGAAGAATTAGGTGATGTGACAATTTAGACTTAGATTTATGAATTGATTTAAGTCAAATTGAGAGGAAGGGTTTATTAAATAAATGATTTGATTTATTTAATCAAGAAGGAACATGTTAGATTAAATCAAATAAGGTTTTAATTTATTTAATTTAATAAGAAGACTTTAGAGAATTTAATCAAATAAAATGATTTATTTAATTAAATAGATTGTAAGGTTAATTAAATTAAATTGATTAATTTAATCAGAGGAGGTGATAGAATTAATCCAATAAATAATGATTTATTAAATTAAGAGATAGAAAGTGATGAAATGTTGAGAATATGTTTTAGGAGGAAATGTTGTTAGTAATTGGGATGAGGTGTGCCAAAATGAAATTGTACATTTTCCATGTCTACAGTACCTTTCCTGGATCCACCTCAATTCCCTTTGCTGACACAATATATCCTAGAAGCTTTCCAGATTTCACCCCAAAGACACATTTATTTGGATTATGTCTCACTTTGAATTTTTCTATCCTGTTAAATTTTTTAGATAGGATATCTAAATGTTCTTTTCTTGTGTGTGATTTGGATAAAAGATCATCGACATAATCCTACATGAATGTGTGCATCATGTCATGAAAAATGGTAGTCATTTCTCATTGATAAGTAGCTCCTACATTCTTGAGTCCAAATGACATTACATTCCAGCAATATGTACCCCAAGTACATGTGAATGTTGTTTTATCTTCATCTTCAAGCACAATTTTTATCTGGTTGTATCTCGAAAATCCATCCATTAGTGAGTACATAGCATGGCCAAAAGTCAAGTCTACGATCATATCTATATTTGGTAGAGGAAAATTATCCTTAGGGCATGCCTTATTCAAATCCCTGAAATCTATACAAATTATGATTCTTCCGTCTGGCTTTGATATAGGTATGATATTGGATATCCATTCTACAAAGTTGATAGACCGAATGAATATGACATCTAGAAGCTTCTTTAACTCCTCCTTAACCAATAATGCAACATGCAGATGCATTTTTCTGAGTTTCTGCTTCATAGGTTTTTCCCCCGCATGATAGATAGATGATGCATGATGAGATCTGGATCTAATCCAGGCATATCTACGTAGGACCATGCAAAATTGATTTATTTTCTCTTGAGAAATTTTGTGAATCCTGGGATTTCCTCTTATGTTAATGATGCGGCTAATTGCAAGACTTTGGGTTGCTCTACAGTACCTAAATTGATTACCACTATTGGTTCTATTAGAATAGAAGACTGTTCCTAATAATGTTCTGGAAGAGTGTCAAGTTTCCCATCTTCCAGTGCCTTTGATAGGTTTTCACCGTTAGATACACTTTTTATTTTTCTCTTTTCCTGATCTAATACTGCCTTTGTTAGGTTTTCACCATTAGATCTTTCTTTTATGTTATTTATTTCATAGCTAAGAAACTTGGCACTTTCCAGTCGAAAACTTTGATCTTGTGATTCCTTGGTGGAACTTGTTACCGATTGGGATGAACAAAGGAAGTTTATGATGGTTTCATCATTCGAAAAAGTTGGGATATCAATGGGTGCAATTTGTTCCCAATCAATGAGTTCGGGATGGACCAAAGGAAATGGATCATTAGGATGAGTAAGGTCACTGGCCATTAAGGTCATGATGCTATCATTAACGTCATCATGGGAAATATCTCGGATCATATCCTCCTGTTGAGGGTTTGTCTCACTTTGAGTCGAATCGTTCTCACTCAAGTCATGATCGCTTTGTAGAACATAATCAAGTGGAGGAATTGAGCTTTCCCCTTGTACGAATGTGGGTGTGAATTTTTATATGACATCCACCTATTTATCTCTCCAAAATTTATCATCAAAGATGGTGTTCCATTCATATTCATTGGAGTCAGTGTCAGAATTATTATCTTGAATTCTTAGAATTGCTTCAGCTAACTCCTCATTGGATATTCTTTGTACTACTTCTTTTTTTGGATCTTCACCATATCCTAACCCAGTTTTATCCCTTGGGTGCATTGTTTTTAGTTGGATAGGTTCAACAATACCCTCCTTTCTCTTTCCAATAGGGCCATTTCCTTCATAACCCATTTGTTGCATTATCACATAACCTTTTCCATATTATTGTGTGGGTAACTTGACATGTTGTACTGATTCTTCTTCATCTTTATAGAGCCAATCAAGGATAGCTCTATCTTCCATTTCATTTTCTTTGATAAATATTCCATTAAACTTGGTGATGGGAACTGAAGCTGAGGCTAAAGCTACTGTAGCCTATTGTATGGATGTTGATGGTTGTCCATGGTATCTCAGAGATATGGGTAGATTAGAGAGACATAAGGAATATTCTCCTACCCCATTATCTTTCAATTTTAGCTTGGTGCCAAAAGTACTTATCATTTCTCATGCTTGTTCATTGTATTTGGAGGTAGAGATGGCCAAATCCTCTCTATTATGTGGGACTAGTGTGTCCTAAGTTTCTCTTAGATTAGAACAAGTTTGACTACTAATTTGATCAACTGGTATTGTTACTTCATGTCTATCATATGGAAACTTCAAGCATTGATGATAAGTGGATGGAACAACTTGCATCTCATGGATCCATGGTCGACCCAAGAGTATGTTATAGGATAGATCCCAATATAGAACCTGACAAAAGGTATTCTTCACAACAGGTCCCACTCTGATTGGTAATATGATGAGGCCTTTGGAAGCTCTCTCCTCATCATTGTATGCCTTAATTATAATTTTCTTTCGTGGATCTATAGATTCTTTTGAATAACCCAAAGCAAGGACCAATTTCAAAGTACAAATGTTTAATCCGGCTCCCCCATCTATTAGGACACATCTAATTCGGGCTTTATGAACCATGACCTCTAGGTAAAGTGATGAATTATGTAGGTGGGTCATGGATGAGTCATCCTTCTCAGTGAAGCATAAACATGTGGATGAGGACAAGTGTCCCACCATGGCTTGAAATTTATTGATATCCAGATCAGGAGACATAGTTGTGTCAACAAGTGCTCTTTCTAGAATTTCCTTATGTGCAGGTGATAATTTTAAGAGCTCCAAGATAGAAATTTTGGCTGATGTTTTTCATAGTTGATCGACTAAATTGTATTGAATTGAAGGGGGAATTTTTGCCTTGGATGAACTTCCTTTTACAATGATTCTAGGTTGTCCCCTTGTCGTAGAATTGACCTCTCGATATTCTTTCTTACATTTGATTATGATAGCATTGATTTGTTGATCGTCTGTATAAATATGATTGATAATGGTGTCGTAGACATGATTAACATTCTTGCCTTTCTCACTCAAAGATTCCCCTTTTTGATAATTGGGGAGGGGATCCTTGAATTCCTGATGATAATCATTTGCATTATGTCCCTCAACCGTGATGGTACGGTTATCAATCAAATATTGAACAAGATTCTTTAACCCTTGGCAATTATTTGTCCTATGACCTTTACACCTATGATAGTCACAAAAGTGTGAGTCATTCCACGATGGTGGTTTAACTCGAGGCTCATAATCTCTTTGTGGTGGCAATGTAATAGCATTTCGATTCAACGGTTCTTTAAGAATGGATTCCAAAGACTGGCCCAAGGGAGTAAAACTTCGTCTATTTGAGAAAAATTGAGATCAGGGCGCATTTGAATTTTGATTATTGCCAAGATTATTTCCACGATTATTGGTCACATTTCCTTGGTTGGAAATATTGCCTTGGGTACTAGAATTTCCAGCATTATTGCTACGTTGAACCCTTGATATATTGAGAATGACAAGCTTTATATTCACGTTGTTAGCATCTACTACCCTATCATTCACAACATTTTTATTGTGAGTCCAAAATCATGACTTGTCATTGTTGTTACTATTGTTGTTTTTTTTCTATGAATTTGGACCTTCTTTATCGAGTTTCAGAACTCCACACTTGACCAAGGCACCTTCAATAGTAATCGTGTTTTCAATCAACTTTTCAAATGATTGAGGATAATGAAGGTTTAGCCTATAACTACTGTCGGGTATGTGTAGGATCATGATGGGCCAAAAAGTGGCGATATGTAAGTGATATGATGGCCCATGTGGCTGACAACTTTTTTTTACCAAAAATTGATGAAACAAAAAGGGTTTTTAGAGGATATTCTTAGCTTTCCACCAATATAAATTATGCTTTACTTTGAATTTAATAAATTATTATTATTCATTTTCTATTAGAATTACGAATAAAGTCTTGATTGATAGGCTGATTGAAAAACATCTATAACTTTCAAACGGTATCACATTTTTTGAATTCGAAACATGTGTCGCATTCTATGCTTTGCATACTATAGGATTAAAGAAAATATGAATTTCATGAAGTTTTGACCAAGTTAAGGTGGTTAGACAGATGCAATTTTATATTTTTTAAAAGTTGTAATAAAAAATTCATAATTAATTATTTACTTAGAACAAAATTATAACAAAATATGCATCACATCGAGACATGAGTCCTCTACTTATATCTAAAAGCTTATAAAAAAATATTATCATTTTATTGTGGTTAGGGTGGTCAGACTGATGCCTACTTCTTATTTTTACCCTAAAATTTAAGTACTACTGCATTGAAATTTCAAATTTTCACCAAATAGATTTTTATTTTTTTAATAAAGGTCTAGTAGTTTAGAAACTACATTCAATTTTCTATAGATTCTATTTTTACATTTTTTTAAATAATATAGATAACTTATTCAAATTTTTACGTCAAATTGTCTAGCTTTGTTTTTTTTAATTTTTATTGCCACTTAAGGGCCTGTTTTTTCCATGATGATCCTGCACATACCCTATCGATAAAGATCTCCATCTTTTCTATTTCAGGAACATGATAGGAGTATCTGGAAAACACCCTTCTCCACCTTTGTAAAAATGTGGTGAAGGATTCTCTTACCTTTTGTTTCACTTTACATAGATCAAGCATGGTTATCTGGTGTTGGATATTGTAAGAGTATTGCGATACAAATTTATTTATTAACTCCTCAAATGTTCTGATGGGGGGGTGATTTTTGAAAGCCACTCCATGGATTGTCCACGTAGACTTCGTGGAAACAATCGCATTAAGTAGGTATCCTCATGAGAAAATTCTAAGCTCATATTTCAAAAATCCCTCACATGTTCAATGGGGTCCGTTTTCCCATTATACCTATCAAACTTAGGGATTTTGAAATGTTTTGGAAAAGGAATCATTTGAAGACTCCTGTCAAATGGATATGGAAAAATATCATCCCAAACATACTACTTTGTTGTACCCGTTGGATTTCCATTATTTTCCCTTGCAATGCTTTTATCTGTTGAGTAAGAGCACTGAAATCATTAAGAGGGGCCTTAGAATTTTCTCTAAGCCCTTCCATGTTGAAATCAATAGGTAGCTTAGCCCCTTGATTAGCTAGTGAAAGGAAATATCTTTCCTTGTTTCGTTCTAAAACTCTTTCCATGAGAGTATGGAATTGGGGATCCTGTTCTGCTTCTTGGAGCTTTTCTTCCGTTATCTCTTCAGTATTTGAATTATAAAAGGGGATTTCTTCCCTATCACTATTATCACCCATTTTGCTAAATGTACTTTCCCTTTTGTCTCCTTCTATGTGCTTTTGAGATCTTGTGACAACAGGCATAAGCTTTTGCCAATTTCTACTAACTTCGATCAAAAGAATGTAGAATGAAGATTCTATGACTTATGAGATTTCTAATCTTTAGATCGTGATTCCCTGAGTGAAAGGATGATGATCTTGTTTGTGGGAATTAAACCAAAGATAAAAAATAAATATGATTCTACACTTTGTGAGGTTTGATTGTAGCTTTGTAAAAATAAGGATTTTGATAAATGCCTAATGTCCCCTAAGCTCCCTATTGCATAATTTGATTGGACGAGTAGCGTACACAATTGCAGGTTGGAGCATGTAAGAGGAATGAATATGCTAACTATGATTATGCCTTTGAGAAAGGGCTCTTCTTTGAAAGAAAGCTCGTGAGTATAATGGTTATACAACATAATCGTTAGTGAAACCTCTAACAAAGTCATGATATCGATGTATAAAGGTTCTGTGTTCAAGCAAAACCTTTTGACTTTGGTATAAAAATTTCCTCTTTTTCAATAACTTCTTATAATTGAGAGATTTTTTTGGCTTCCTAATCTTCCTCTCTAGGGACTTCTTGGCAAAAGTTGCAGACTTTCAAACCCTAAGCATAGAAAAGGACTAGACTTAGATGACTGATTTCTGGGTGTCAGAAAATTACCCAAGTTTGGAATATAGATGCGCTAAAGTTTTGAGCAGATACACTAAAAGATCCGACCTATGCAATAGACTATTGCATGTATGCACTAAAACAAACCACAAATGTGCCAAAACAGAAAACAGATGTGCCAAAATAGACTAGGGATGCACTAAACTATCCAATTACTTTTCTAAGACAGACATGTTTTGATAGTTTGATGTTTTCAGATGATCTTTATCTGATTTAAATGTGAAAAAAATGGCATACATTAGCAGACTATTGTTTTGAAAATCCTAAAATTTAAACAAAGAGTGTATGTTCTTGAGATTTTCAGGGGTCTTGAACAAGATAGGCACTTCAAACAGACTCATTCTTAGTTGTCAAATAGGTCATCATAGGAACCACAACCCACATCTTAAAATTGCGTTGACTCACACAATTGTGTCACCCCCTATAGGGCACCCGTGTTTTTGTCTTTTCCAAGTGTGTACTCAAGGTTAGATTTCTCGATCCCTTGATAAAACAATTTGTGGAAACTATATGGTGAGTGTCTTGGGGGTAGATTCTTCCCTCCCCTTGCACTGTGATTGAAATGATGTTTGGATACTGACACGGGTGGCTTTCTACACTATGGTTCATACTAAAGGTTTTCATTTGGCATGGCAATAGATAAACTCCCTCAGGAGACCTCCCAATCTTTAGAAAAAAGATTTTGGGGATGGTTATCTTGCACACTTCCATTGAATATGGATTTCCCCAAAATTCACTTTTGACTAGAGTGGGTTGGAAAACCTGGCTTTGGTTGCTCCCACTTAGGTTGTTCCCGTAGGGTGAGTACTTTTTCCCACTGCGACAGGCCTTCTAAAGGATGTAATAAAGCATGAATTATATAAAATGAAAAAAATTAAGTCTGGCTTTTTGATCACCCAGTTAAGGGGAGAGCATAAACCTATTACCCAACAATCACAACAAACAAATGGTTCAATTTTAAATCCAAATGACAGTTTTCTATGCTGAAGATTTTGCTTTACAACAAACATTGGATTCATTTTAACCAAGCAAAAATGATGTTTAGTGACTATCCTAGGATTGGTTAATTCTAGATTTATGTTTCTATTCTAGGACTGCTTCATTTTACTTTAAAACCGAATTGAAAAATCTTGTCCGCGAATGGCATCGGAATCAGGATTTTATTTTACAACCTCTGTATGCACTAAATGAATCAATGCGCTAAAAAAATCATTAAATACGCTAAAAGAATTGGCATATGCGCTAGAACAGGCCACCAATGCGCCAAAATACTCATCATATGCGCCAAAACTATGCTCGTATGCGCTAATCCATGGGTCGTATGTGCCAAACCGAAGCTCCAGTTCGTCACCTGTCAAAAAAACCTATGATAATAAGATTAAAAATGGTGCAAGGCCCCACGGTGGGTGCCAAAAATGTGTTGTTAGAATATGTGGATTAACTAGAAGGTAAACTAACACACCAATGAAACATTAGATTGAAATAAACTAATTTAGAAAAGACAAATGCAAACTCTAAATAACAATAGCTCCTTCAAATACATCCTATTGTCCTCTATCTCCAAGGATTCGATACAAGTTACTGGCTCTCAGTTGGTATAAGCAGCAACTTGTTGAAATGACAACTCAGGAGAATGAGATTTATGCAACATGCATGATTATTTGTTAAATGATAAAGCTATGAAGTGAAAAAACTGAAATACTATGAACTTGAAATGCTTATTGCTAAGATGCTTATTCAAATATAACTATAATGCTTATGCTAAATTCACAAAATCTAGGATTCGAGGGTTCTTTTCAACTCACAAGAGGGTTGTATTTATAGATTTTTGAAGGCAAGAATCTAGTTGGCCTAGATCAATGGTTGAGTTTCAAACCTATCAAGATGAACGGTGAGAGATGGAGAAGTTGAGAAAAAGATGGAAGGTTGAGAGAAAGATAGAAGATTGAGAGAATTATGGGAGATGTTTCCTCAAACACAACCTTTTCCATTCAAAAATGAAGGAAAGTTGCCATTTGTGCAGTTCATTTATGAAGAGTTAGTTGATAGTTGAGGAAAAATCCATAATTAAATAAATAAATTTATTTAATTAGATGTGACAAAGAATTAGAAGCTTCCATAATTTAAATAAATAACATTTAATTATGTGTGAGAGATGATAAAAGAACTTTAATTAAATATGAAAAATACTTAATTAAATATGAAAAGAAGAATAGTTTCTAATTAAATATTCCAGAATATTTAATTATGGGGGAAATAAATATTTTTAGAATATTTAATTGTGAAGGAAAGAAAGCTTTTAATTAAATATTTTTAGAATATTTAATTAACTGGAAAGAAGAAAGAATTAGAAAGAAAGCGTTTAATTAAATATTTTTAGAATATTTAATTAAGTGGAAAGAAGAAAACTTCTAATTAAATATTTGGAATATTTAATTAAATGTTTAGAATGGATTTAGAAGAATATTCCATTATTTGAATTTAAAAATTCAAACTTAAAATAATATGATAATTAATATAAATAAATTATGGAATTTATTTAATTTAATTAAGAAGAAGATGATGATAATTAAATAAACTTATTTATTTAATTAAACCATAAGAATTAGAATGATGAACGATATAAATAAATAATTGAATTTATTTATATGTGGATGATTTTAGAATATTAATTAAATAATTTATATTTAATTAATTAATAGGCTTGATTAACTATGACCATTTTTGGATGTGTACAGATACAAATAAAACTTCAATGCAATTTTTAACATGTCCCCACCTAAAAAATACCTCAACTACAAAGTTTACAAGGGAATATTCAAGAGATTTGTAGATTTGTATCTTAGTTGGCTGATTATACCCTTTCACTCACATGTTTGTTGAAGAAGGATGTTTGTTTAAATGGGATGATGAGTGTGAAAAATATTTTGAGTCAATCAAAATTTATTTGGCCAATCCTCCTACCTTGATGTCGGCTATGTGGGATAGACCCTTTTTACATTACATCTCTCCATCACCTCATGCTTTATCAACTTTATTAGAGATCAATATAACAATGATGGTAAAGAAAGAGTGGTTTATTAAATTAGTCATATTCTATTTTATTATGAAACTCAATATTTTACCATGGAAAAGTAGTGTATCGCTCTCATTTTTGTAATGAAAATTTTATGATACTATCTTCTCCATGTCGAAACCCATGTAATTGTAAAATGTGATCTACTTAAACATTTATTTACTAGAACCAATCTCTTAGGAATATTGGAAAAATGGGTAATGTTGCTCTCTAATTTTGATATCAAGTTCACAACTCAAAAATCAATTAAGGGGAAAGAGCTATCATTAATCAATTGATGGAAGTTACCTTATCCCACTCCTTGCCTAATTTGGATATACTTTTAGATAAAAATTTATTCACATTGGATTATGAACCTATTTGGGAGATGTATTTTAATGGATCAAGATGTCAAACTAGCTCCGAGGTAGGTTTGATTTTAATCTCACTCGAGGGGAAACCGATTCCTCTATTCTTTTGGTTAGAATTTCATTGTAGCAATAATATCGCTAAGTACAAATCCCTTATTTTGGCTATGGAATATTCTTGATGGCATTAAACATTAAGCATATTCACTTTCATGGTGATTCTAAACTTATTGTAAATCAAATCATAGGAAGATATCAAGCTAAGAAGGATAATCTATCTCGGTATCAAGATATGACTTTTCCCTTGTTTGATTGATTATCCTCCTTCACGATAGACATTGTTCCTAGGAGTGAAAATCACCATGTGGATGCAATGGCAAGTGAAGCCTCCCTTGTACCCTTAGACAATGGTGTAGAAGAGTATCATTTAGTGGTTTAGATTCTATGCTCTCCTATTGTCTCAGATAGACCTGAACCTAATAGTCTCATGTGTGCTCACATAGACTCGGGGGAATGGTACTACCACATTTATAATTATTTGAAGATTGGAAATTTTCTTGATGATGTGACTAAAAACACTCACACTCAAATACGAAAGCTTTCAACTCAAAATATATTATATTATATGTTGTTCTTTATCAAAAATATTATAATGGTATTCTTCTTTAATGTCTCACTAAGTTTGAAGTACCCCTTGCCCTTCAAGAAGCTCATTCGGGCTCTAGGGGTGGATATTTGGTGGAAAATCCCTAGTGCATAGATGGATTCATATAGGATATTATTGGAAAATAATGGAGAAATATTCCTCTACCTTTGTCAAGAAATGTCCTCAATGTCAACAACATAGTAATCTTATCCAAGTTCCTACACAAGAGCTTCAAAATCAAACCCCTCGTTGACCATTCATGAAATGGAGGTTAGATATTATCGATAAAATATCACCTCCTTATTCTAAAGGATATACCTTCATCATTACAACTACTGATTACTTTATGAATTGGGTTGAATCTATTGAACTTTGATCCACTAATGTTGAATTGATCTATAGGTTTCTTCTAAACAATATCATTGCTCATTTTGAATTTCCTTCTACCCTTATTTATAAAAATGGTACTTCATTTAAGAACAAAGAGGTGAAACAATTCTTGGAAAAAATTCATATTCAACATAGATTTTATACACCAGATTATCCTTAATTTAATCACTATGTTTAATTGTTTAATAAAACTCTTGAGCCAATTCTTCAGAGAATAGTAAATAAGTATGATAAAGACTAGCATACTCAATTGGTGTATGACTTTTCGACCTATTGCATGATTTTTTGTATGACTACTGGTTCAACCCCGTACAACCTTGTGTATGGTTCTAAGGCTATCATGCCTTTAGAGTTGGAAATTCCATCTCTGTGAGTTTCCCTTAAAGGTTTAATTGATGATGACACTTATTGTGTTGAATGTTTGAACCAACTTGAGTTTATTGATAAGTGTTGATTGTGGGCCCTCAAAAATCTCCAATCTTATCAAAGATCTATTTCCAAACATTACAATCAAGGTGCTCTTTCTTGCACATTTAAGGTAGGTGATGTCATTCTCTATGAGAATCAGAGATGCAAATGCACCACCTAATCAAAGGGGAAGTTCAACCCTAATTGGTTAGGTCCTTACATAATCATCTTTCTATATGGTTTTAGTGCATATGGACTATCATCTATGGATGGTACACCTATTAAAAAATTTGGTCAATGTAATGAATCTTCGTCGATACTATGCATAAGGTCTATGTGGCATGTGTATGACACTCATCCCTCCTCAGGGATTGTAGTTCATTGTGCTATGAAATTTTCTCATTAACACATTAAATTTTTAGTTTGTGTTATGATGTGAACATGTGTTTATGGTTAATTTTTATTAGGAATTATATATGTGTTTTAATATTATGATGTGTATCCATGCGTTATGTATTATTAACTCTTTTGGTTAGGCATTAGATCATCATTGAATTCAATTAAGCATACATCCAATGTCTATTTATTAAATCATGATAGAATCTAATATAAACATACATCCAATGTCTATTTATTAAATCATGATAGAATCTAATATAAACATACATCCGTAAACATACATCCATCACATAACCATACATGAAATAAAATTACACATAAACAACACCATGATGTCACTCCAAAATCTTATATATGTATGTAGTGTAGAAAATTATACTCCCTTCTTGGAGATGGTACAATTTAACACTTAGTTTGGACCTATTTTAGTAACCTTGCATTCATGACCCTTTAAATCATCATTAATAGGCCCCTAAGGCCCTTTATTTTGAATCCCATTGCATATTTCAATTGAAATCCTGACAAAATCAACAAATGCATTCAATTTTATAACACCCTGACATTTTCTCACCCCAAAAATCTAGGGTGGGACTCATATGCCAGCTTGGGCATATGATTCCCCCTAGGTGGGACCCATACACCACCTTGGGTGTATGAGTCTTGTGTGGCCCCTTTTTAGGGTTTGAGTAGGAAATCAAGGTTTCTAATTCAAATTATTGGTCAATGTTGATATTTGAGATCGAATAAATGGTAAATTAGATGATATTACTATGAAACTGAGGTTTAAAATAATTATTTCACCTACAAATTCAAGAGCTAAGAAATCCTAGAGTTTTCAAGCAAGAGTATTCAAGAGTAAGGAGCATATAAAGTTGATGTCTTGGAGTAGCATTATAGTGTTTTTGCAAGTCTTCAAGATCACTTTCGATTCAAGATCTAGCATTGTCAAGGATTGATGATGGTTGCCTATGGAGAATTATGATGGATTCTAGGTTGGGGAGATGCAACCAACCATCAAACCAAGCCTTATGACTTGTTTCCTAAGTGATTCCATCCTCCATTATCACTCAAATTTCTACCTAAAGGAAGGTACATGCATTTTTATAGCTTATTAGGGTGATTAGAGATATACATTGAAGTGATTCATCATCTTTATGTTTCCTTTATGCATCCTATTCTATCACATTAGAATAGGGTTTCATTGCACTTTAGATCTCAAAATCTTAGATGCAATTAAGATTAGGACTTTCACACACATTTCATTTCAAGATCTATTCTTTCTATCAAGGTTTAATTATCAAACTAGGGGTTTGATTGAGGTGAAGCCCCCATAAGAAAATCAACAAAATATTTTTTTTGCAGGTTTTAGCAGGTTCGGATCCGGAAGTAGGGTTGTGAAAATATAGGAAGGAATTATAGAGATAGAAGAATAGATTCATATATTGACTTCTTGAAAAATAAGAATGGAACTAAATCACCACTTGTGGCGTATGAGTCCTGGTATAGCACTTTTTCCATATTTTAAAGGATTTAGATTTGTCATTATGAAATTCTAGTTTCTGCCTCGAAACCCTAAACTAGAACTAAATTGCCCAATCTAGTGTATGAGTCCCACCGTGCTTCAAAATTCATAATTTTAGGATTGTAGACCTTGTTTCAAATATCTTCAGTTTTCTAGGTGCACCTCTGATCATTATTTAGATTTTTAATTATATTTTCTAGGTTACATAGTGACTAGATTTGTATATCATTTACATTTCCTTCTTTCTAAGCCTTTACTTAGTAGTGAAACTCCTTTTTCCTTTAATCACACCCAAGGAAACCATCCTAACCCTATCCATTCCTCAATCAAGTCAATTGGTTGACTAATCTTTGTTTCCTTTAATGAACTAAAATGAAATAGGTCCCTTTGTGTTCCATCTCCTAAAAGATGGAACCCCCTTGCCTATTTCCTTTGTTTCAATATATATTAAAAATTTCATGTACATATATCACACCACTATGAAAAGATGTGGTGTATATATATTTGTATATAGATCTATACATCAAAAATTATATACATCATAAATGATATGGTATAAAAAATATGGCTCTCATCCCTTAGGCGCATGGCTCCTTAAGCCCTCTGGCACTGACACTAGTGGAGGAGGGTTTTGGATAAATGCTAGGAGTGTGATTGATGTGACTATGACATGAACATGCTTTAAGATAGTAGTCCCCAAATATCTCCTTCAATCCCTACCACATCCTCCTATAGTTTCACAACATGCTCTTGTAGAGAAGCCTCCCACTTGTGGGTTTTTCATAGCTCATCTTTGAGATGCTCCAACTAAGAATCTTGAAGACTAGGGGGTGCTATCATCATTTCCTCTAACTACCTCATGATGTCATTGACCTAGATCTACAAGGAATCACATGCCTGTACAACACTCTTAGCCTATGACATGGTTTTATCTCACTCAAATAGCTCAATAATGAGATCTACAACTAGTTAGTCTTGCTACTTAGTCAATTTGGTAGTCTACTAGCCTACCTCTACTCACATCTCCTCATAGCTCATCCTCAGATGTGCTACAAGCTTGAATAGGTGGGCATGACACCTTACTAAATGAGGCCTATAGGTATTGAGGACTAACCCATGTATTCGGATGGTTAGGGTCACCTCTGAGATGTATCACCTAATGGAATTGAGCCACTCATATGTGAGCACTAAAACTAGAGACAATAGTCTACATCAATAGCATATCATCATAGTATACACATATATATAAAAGAAAATATGAAATGAAATTAACTAAAACGAAACATGTATCATACTTGTACTTGGGTCCCTGACCTACCAATGAGGATCTAGGGGTGGAGCTACGCTCAAACCTGCCACTATCTCTAAGGGAGGCATAATCTCTTGGATGGTAGGTGGTACTGATGAGATGGGTGTCACACATACTAGCAATGCCACCCATCATCACCACCTCAATTCTCTCATGATTTTTTCACCTCTTCCTCACCATCCTCACCACTATTTTTAGGATCCCTGCATCCTAACACCTAAGCACCAACATTTCCCATGGGGGTATCTACTAGGAAAATCGTGATGGGACCTACCTTCAACAACCACTTGGCAAAGCTTACTATGACATTAATATCATTAGTCATGATGGCCTCAAGCTGGTCCTTGTAATATGAGCCATCATCGCTACTAAGTGTGATGTCCATGATGGTGGGATGGGGCTAGTCTTCTACTCAATCCATGCTCCTATGTGATCGTACATACATAGGAGCCACTAGGGGGGATCACTTCCACATGGTCGGACTGATGGGTGACTTGGTGCTAGTAATATGGGACTATAATATAATATAACTATCTGGCTAGGATTCAATCACATTGCATCCTCAATAACTACCTCCTATTGGAAAACTAGGTCCTCATCTATCTATATGGGTGTCATCTAATATCATGTTCCTGTAATGTATCTATTTTCCACTGCCAAAACTAAAAATCATCACACTTCCAATTGCATATTAGGAGGCACACATTCGCTTGAGGGGTCCCATGCAACAAGCCCAAGAGATACCCAAATGACTTTTTGTAATGGTAGTGCTTGAATTCCCACACCTAAATTGGCATGTAGATGGTAAGGTTGTGATACTCATAGTGAATGTATTGCCTAAGGTCATGATAGAGGTGTATGAGCATGCTCCAACCTAAGCCAAATACTATCCCTTGCTCCTCCATGACACAGATGTAATGGATGAGGCCCTCATGAAGATGCTAACCCTACCTATCTATCATGACTCAAAGTGGGATGATCATAATAATATCCTATTAAACCAATGGCATCACCACTTTCCCCTACTCTAACCAATGCATGTAGATATACCCAATCATGTCCTTTGGGACTACACACTCGTGGTAGTATTGTTGTGTGTCCTAAGCATCCTTGGCCATCCTACCCTCATCATATGTCACCCACCCTCTACGGATGGGTAGCAAAAGGGTCCAATATATGTCTTCCAAGGTCACCATCATCTCCCCAATAGGAAGATGAAATGTTGAAGCCTCCACATCCCATCACTCCATCAAGACCATGAGCATGGGTGTGTGAAAGCATATCTTTGGCATGGTGTACAACCACCAGATCCCAACATGCTATAGTAAGCCATAATCATCTACACTAATGTCATTTCTATGACTGTGTGAATGTCAGAATTGACCCACTGACATGATCTTAGATCTCAAGCCACTCCCACAAAAGCATAAAGTCTCATTTCAACACAAATCTACATCATCTTCTATTCTACATCATCAAAAAAATTTAAAACTTTCCTAAGCTTACCTCTAAGACTTAAACAAACCTCACAGGCATTTGAGACCAAATAGCCCTCCAAATAGATTCTAGTGTGTTTGAAGGATGCTCACACATCATCGGGGTGACAACATGTCAGTTGAATGCCTTTGTGTCAGTTGGACACATGCCCTACTTGAGAAAACTAAAAAGATAAAATATCAACATAAATGATAAGTTGGGTTGAAATTTTTGCATACCTCATGTTAGAAACCAAGATCAGACATGCAAACCAGAAGGCCTTCCACAGAAGAGAAAAATAATAAAAAGTAAGAGCTTTGCATGAAGATGTACAAATTGATATATTCAGAATTAAGATATTACAAGAGATGATTTGCTTTATAAAAGAAGTGTATGCAACCCTAATGTTGACCTAAAAATAACTCAACTAAATAAAGATTACTTATTAATTAAGTAAAAAAATTATTACCTAAGAAAAACCTAAGTAAACTTAATAAAGTGTAATTAAATAATTAATTACACCAACACCCTCCCTTAAGTGCAACTTAGGGAGACTAAAAAAACATGCACCTAAAACTAACATGAATGCAAGAAAGCATGAATGGGTCTCAACAACAAGGCCTGATCAGGTACCCAAGTACAAATACAATGAAAGAGTAAAAGAAAGAGGAGAAAACCCAGTGGGACAACCCCCCCTCAATGAGATGACTTGTTGCAAATAAGCACTGGAAGAACACTGTAGAGTAACACTGGAACCGCAATCCGGAAAGCAAGGAAAGATACTTATGTTTACAAGAAACCATATTGGAATCATAATAATGCAACAACAGACCTGATGGCATGTAACACTCAAAAACTCCAAACGGGAACAACCCTGGAATCTATGAAGCAACAGTCGATTATTGAATGATGTGATACTGAAATGAAGTGCAAAGATGCAAGTTGCACCCTCCCAACTGCAAAAATATCCAAGTAATCTCCAAAACACCCATCGGGCCAAATCTGGAATAATGATAAACCTAGGATAGATATGGAAAAAAGTGCATGGACAAAACATAGAGCTCCTCAAAACCTTTCCAATGCCGCAAAGATAGTGAAAACTGGAGATCGTGGCAAAAAGTTATGAGCTCGAAAGCGAAAAATAAACATCTAACTTCAAACAGAAATAAATGCTACTAAACAAAAAAATACTAAAAAATAAATTGCACCATAGAAAAGTTCTTAGAACTAGCTTTTCAGTGATATCTCATTTGTTTGATTTCGATACTATATGCCCAAGTTATGCCAAAAAGAAAAAAACTACTCCTTTAGTGCAAACTGAGGTTGGGAGGGGACAAAGAGGCCGTATGGCCACTGACATCAGCACTTCACAAGAAAAATTTTGACGGCCATCTAGTCGTTGCCACAAAAATCCTCTCCCCCTGCAAAAAATTTAGGGACCTGGTCACCCATGTGATCGGTAGTGGGTGCTAGGAGTCCGGTCAGGGGCTGGGCGCATAGCACCCGATGCCCCATGTGATTGGAGCTAGTTTTGACTATGCCCGCAGGGGCTGGACACTGGCACCCACTTCTCCAAAGGACCCCGGGCTCGGCGGAAGGGGCTGAAGGCCTGGAGCGAAGGGATGGCGGTGGAGGGTTGGGTCACCGGCGGTGGAAGCAGGCAGCACAGGGGTGGTTCGCCGGTGGCCGGTGGCTGCTTAGCGGTAGAGGAGCGGCATTGGGGTTTTCAATCGGTTGCGCAAAACCTGCGCATTTTTTTTGAGTTTGTGCCTCGAGAAGCGTGCTAGGAAGGCCGTACGACCTCCCTAGAATTTTTTTTTTTCCTTCCAGATCAAGTACTCAAAAATCGACCAAACGACAGGCGTCCTTAGGGTTTTTGGCCACTACGAACACGATGGTGACCTCTGTTCATGCTGAAAATACTCTGAAAAATTAGCTACCTTGAGAGCTTGCAAAAAATCACCGAGCTTGATACCCTTACAGATTTCTTCAACAATGACCAAAATCAGAAAAATGAAAGTCAATCCTGACTTTTTCCAGTGCTCTGAATTCAATGGTGAAGCCCAATCTAATCCAAGACGCCACATAGATGAACTCAAGGCAAAAAATCCTTGAGGAACCCCGAACAAACTCCATAATTATTTTTTCCAGAATTTGAGAAGGGGTTTCATGTCAAGGCTCTGATACCATGTTAGAAACCAAGATCAGATAGGCAAACCAAAAGGCCTTCCACAAAAGAGAAAAACAATAAAAAGCAAGAGGTTTGCGTGAAGATGTGCAAATTGATATATTCAGAATTAAGATATTACAAGAGATGATTTTCTTTATAAAAGCAATGTATGGAACCCTAATGTTGACCTAAAAATGGCTCAACTAAATAAAACTTACATATTAATTAAGTTAACTAATTATTACCTAAACAAAACCTAAGTAAACTTAAAAAAGTGTAATTAAATAATTAATTACACCAACACCTCATTAGGTGGGTTGTCCTTTGCCATAGAAAAACATATTTGGTCAATCCACAAACGTATGAAATCGCATTTGCAAGGAATTTTTTTAAAAATCTCTTAAAAATTCAATAAAGTCCTCACTATGAATAGGGCAAATGACCCTTCCATGGGCCCACCTGAACATATAGAGGCTCATTTTTGCCCATTTTTTGTGGCAAAAGTGATCCTGTCGTCCTTCCTCTTTTCACCCTACCTAGCTAGGGGAAATAATTAGAGGAGACATATATTCATCTCTTTATCATATTTTTCTTTGGAATTATCAATTTTTTCTTAATCATTCTTCTCGCCATGGTAGCTTCTTTTGATTTTGAAACTAACCCGATTTTAAGTTTTACAGAATAAAATTTCATGTCAAGTGTTGTAGTTTCTCATTAAGCTCAAACATTGGGGGCTTTGATAGTATCTACCTACTTGACCTATGCAACCTCCATAGTATCCTTTTTTTGCACAAATCTATAAAATTTTCAAAATTTCAATTTCGGATCTTTCTTCTTTACTACTTTAGCATAGTTGATTTTCTTCAAAAAATTCAGCTCACTAAAGTGGTGGAAAAATGTAGTTTCAAAAACTGCACCCTGGGTAATTTCACACTTATGCATCAGGCTTATCGCATTCATAACAACCCCACATATTAATGAAAAAAAATTAGTCAAAATTTCATGATTCCAAATCCATAAGGGGCAACAATGAAGCATTAGTAGCCTAGATGTCTCATTCTTGCAAAGTTTGAGCAAGATGGTTATGTGATGTACAAATGTTCATGCAATGTGCTAGCATCCCCAAAAAATTTGAGATTCAAATGAGAGAATATCACGTCATTTTCCTATGAAACATGTCACTGTAGCAAGAACATGGGTGTAAAAGCTCTCCCTACTCATGCAACCTCATAAAAATTTCTCTTTTCACTCTCATTCATATTCACTTTCACTCTCTCTCGGTCGATCTCCCCTTCTACTTCATTCTTCTCATTCTTTCTCATTCTCTCTAGTGAAGATATATCATATTTCCATCACAAAAACACTCAATGATCTCTTGAAAAAGTTAGTACGCCATTTCTATCAAGCCAATAGGGGACCCATAGACTATAAGTAATTCCATCTTGGCTATTTTTCTTTTCTATCACATTCATGATAAGGGCTCTCCTCCACATTGGGGTTTGTTTCTATCACACATCTTTACATTTCATGTATTTTTGTGTATCTCTATCTATCTAGCTATCTATGGAGGTGGAAACACAAAATTGAGGGTTTGATTGAGACAATCCCTACAATAGCACCAACATTTTTCCTTCTTTGTTTTGTGCGCAGATGTATAGATTTGAAGAGTTGGGTTTCACAGATTTAAGGATTTTACTCTCTATTATGATAGGGATGATAGCGTGGGGCATAGATGTCCTCGTGATGCATTGTTGTGTGTGGCGAAGGCTTAATCCTCTTGGGGATAGTGTAATCAGGGCTAGAATATTAAATGTTAGGCTATAAAGCATAAATAAGCATAATGACATAAAATATAAAGCAATATTATAAATCTCCATGCCACCATTGATTCACTATCATTGTACTTCTCCATTTCGCTTGATATGAATAATTGCCCTCAGATTTTTGAGAATGCAATAATGGCCTCTGACTATTACAAAGCAAAATATTGAAGATTCTAAAAGACTATGGAAGCACTTGACTTGATGTTGATAACAAGATAGCAAGATAGCATAAGATCGCCTAAGCTCATGTAGACTCTAGATCGCTTGTGGATAGATGACAAATGACAATGAAAAGGTATTTTATAGAAAAGTCAATTTTGAATGAAGGGCTAAGATCAAATGTCAATAAATCAATGGCCAAGAATAAAAGATGAGGTAAAGACTAGGATTAGGGAAAAATTAGGGCAAATGATAAGGTTTGACGACCAAGATTAAATTATAAATAATTTAATCAAGGGTGGAGGTTAATTGAGACATGGATAGATAAGGAATTGATGTGGAAGATAAGATTGGCATAGATAAAGAGGTGATGAGAGAAATTAAATAATAAAAAATATTTAATTTAAGTGGCCAACGAATAATTAAATAATAAAGATATTATTTAATCATAGAAGAATGTGACAAAGAGGACCTTTTGAAATAAATAATAATTTAACTCAAAATTCAAGAAAGTAGACCAAATTAAATAAATAAAATTTATTTAATTTAGGAGAGAAAAGGCTAATTAATAATTAAATACTTAAAATAATTATTTAATTATAGTGGAAAGTGACATAGAAATTAAATAAATTTTATTTAATTTTAGAAAGAAGAGGACTTAATTAGTGACATAATTAAATAAATTAAATTTATTTAATTAATCAAGGAAGAATAAAGATTACAAACAAATTAATTAAATAATTAAAATTATTTAATTAATAGAAGACATATGACTTTAGAAAATAAAAGACGAAAGGGGAAATGATGCAGAATCTAAGAGTCACAGGCCTAAGACATTTTTTAGTGTCTACATTTTTCCCCTCTTTGATATAATGTAGTTTATCACATTGTGTCAAAGAAAAATTAGTCAAAACATGCTTGAGTGATAGCAGGGTAAGACCTATGTCCCCTCAGAATTTTTTTGAGGTATAAATAGGGAATTAAAGGGAAAAAGGACTCATTTGCACATTTGGAGATTGGAGATTGAGAATCTCCGAGCCAAGATGTCACCTATTCTCCCCACTGCACATTGAGCATACCACATGTATACCTTTAGATGATCAGAGGGCATAGGATAACTGGTGAGTATCTAGAAACCCACTTTGCCAATTTTTCATTTCCCACTTTTCTAGGCACTAGGAAAAATTAACAACCAATTATGTCATTTTGAGTTAGCCACAAGTTCTATCGTGATTGATGCAATTTCTTGCAATTCGACACAATTGTATAGAACATGCCTAGGGTATATTAGGTTCTGAAATTATGCATCGCAAATGATAGGAATCGACGCATCCACGGTTTGGTAAAACACAATTGTGAAGGTGCGATGCAATTACCGCAATTATGTGTAATTGAATAGGGTTTACTACAATTTCTTTAGAAATGATGCAATTATAATTTTAGACTTCATGTGATTGGGATTTTCATGCAATTGTGCCCTTGTGATTCATTTGTGAAAGCATGTGACGCAAGTGTGAGTGACACAATTGATAAATTTTGTGATTCAACTGACTAGTAAATATTTTTCCCTAGTGTAAGATTAAATTCTTGTTATGGTATGTGCCAAATAGGTTTAGGTAATCTACTTAACTGACATATTTTTTTTCATTTTTTCCATAGGCTAGACTTGATCCAATATACACATGAGAGTCACGACCACTAGACACATACCGATTATAGGACCAATTGACTAGCGTTGAAAAGCACAGTTTATGGCATCTTGGCTTGTACCATGTGGCATTTATGCCCGTCATTAGGGAAAACAAAGGGATGATGATTTTACTGGCTAAGAGATGGCATTCAGAGACATGTTCATTTCACTTGTCGATAGGAGAGGCCACAATCACATTAGAGGATGTGTACAAGATCCTGAGACTGCCATTCCAGGGCGAGTGGGTTAGATACGATTCAGGGTGAGGATACCAGGTGTTGAATAGATATTATGTCTATGAGGATGTTAGGGACCTAAGAGTGGACCAATATCAGATCAGGTGGGAGATGTTGGCAAATCGCTATGAGTGATTTGACTGTATGTTGTGTACACTGATTATCAGGGTTGTTATACCAGATCGCCAAGGACATGGACTTCCAGTTGGGTGGGGTGAGATTTTGGTAGGGATGATGGCCAGTGATACTCTGTATGCATGGGGGCCATGTTTACTGGTGATGTTATATTTTTAGTTTCCTGACATAGCCTATCATAGTGTACAATCGATGAGTTGCGCTGTGACACTTTTAATGGTCTAGGCTTGGGAGCACATTGCCATGTTCCATCTACCAGTTGGTCACTAGTTGAGGGCCAATGTACCATATGTATATATGTACAAATGTGTAGTTACATAGACCTATGTTGGGGATGTGGGGTATTAGAGACATGGTTTGGATATTTTGACTAGCTTCATTTGGAGACCTTGGAGAGATTGTGCACAGTGGCCCAATGAGGATCACCATTTGTAGTGGTGTCGGTAGCCTAGATACCTGATTGGATGGACAATCCAATCCTAGAATATCATTGAAATGTATTTGATAGACATGGTTCTTCGGTAGTTTGGTGAGCAACAGGGTATACCACAAGTTATTGAAGAGTTTTCTCGATCATTGAGAGAGGTTGCATTATGGGGCCCAATGATTCCAATGATGAAAATGGAGCATGGAATAGATGGCTTACATGAATTTATATGGGAATGGATGGGTAGATCAATAGATGCATGGAACATGACCGAGTACGATGCTTGGTGGTAGGTCCATAGGCCACAACCATTATTAGATCTTGAGTATCCAACACTTTTAGTGTGATGAGGGAAAGTCCCATAGGGCTGGAGAGGAGGAGGGAGAGGGAGAGGAGATGGAGGATGAGGAGGTAGTAGGGGTGATGATGGTGGAGGTTGAGGAGACATCACAAGTCACAATTTTTTTCCTGTTCAGGAGGGAGAGGAGGAGGGACATGAGGAGGAGAGGGTTTCAAGGGAGGAGAGGTCATATGTGGAGATGGAGGGAGATCATCCTTTGGTACAAGGAGAGTAGATTGATGTGTTAGTAGAGGTAGTTGTGATGGAGATAGAGCAACCGAGGGAGGAGAGATAAGGAGAGGATGAGCAACAATAATAGGAGGAGATGGGTGAGATAGAGCATATCCTCTGAGAGAGGATTATTCATGGAGATGAGGGATATGAGTATATACCCATTAGGGGTGGGGAGGAGGATAGGGATTAGAAGACATAGGGTCTATGGGTTAGGATACAAGCTCTAGAGGTTGAGCTCCAGATTATATAGATTGAGAGAGATGGACTTGACATAGAGCAGGACACTCTACGATCGGAGAGGGATACTACAGTGATCTAGGTTCAAGATGCAGAGTAGAGGGTTATTTATTTTGTGGCCACATGCATAGGATCTACCACCGACACAACATAGGCACTCATCAAAGAAAGGAGACGAGAGTAGTACTACAAAGGCCTATATGAGGATGCAGTCCTAATTGATTGTAGGGAACCTAGTGCATCAGTGGTACTGAGCAGTGGATAGACACCTAGTAGGTAGTCACACAATCGGTCTCACAATAGGGGGTAGAGAAGTGGAGTATCAACACCTTACAATAAATCATCACCCTCCAAAGAGCATGGCAGCTCAGGATAGATCCCATTTTGAATTATGTATTTTGACACCTATATTTTATCCATCGAGCCTACAAGCTCTTATTTTGGAGATACATTATGACATTATACTGTGACACATTTTGAGCTATATATATATATGCTTTTTGGTGGCGATTATATGATATGTGATCTATTATTATCCATTTTTTATATGATGGATGATGTGTTTATGATGTTTATGTGGTTGATATGACAATGCAATGATTATATGTTATGATGCATTTAATTTTATGATGTTGTTTATGTCATGTGATGCTTATAAATGATGAGATGTGATTTCATTTTATGTTTATGTGATGCAAATGCAAACATATATGAAATATGATAAATGGTCATGAATTTTAATTATTAATGATCATATGGATTAGGATTATGGGATGGAATGGATGCTTATATGTATCATGATTATGAATGCAAATGGATAGTTATATGTATGCCTATATACCTATATGTCATGGATGTTTTTATATTTTCAAATGAAAGATATATGTATGAGATAACATGTATGCATGGTAATTCCTATATGATGATTCTAATGTGGAAATGTATGTGAGATTTTTATTTTTGTGTGTCACAAGATGTTGTCATAATGTGGATGGAAGAAGTGTTAGCATGAAAGAAATGGATGTTATTAGGACAAAAGGATCTTCAGTATTTTCCCAAATACATAATAGGCCTTGCATTTAATCATCATTGGGTGGTAAACTGACACAAATTGAAAACAAACACCATGGTATGACATAGACCAGGGTGTGCAAGGTCATCCACTTGCAAAATAGACAATCGTAGACAAGGAATGTCTTAGCTCATACTAAAGGCAAAGTTGCCCCAATATTTTTGCCAAGACAATCCACAAACAACAGTTAAAGAAAAGAGCCCTAAGACATCATTATTCCTCTAAATCCTTCTTGGGACATCCTCAAGGAAGCTAGTAACCCGACTCGAATAAAATTTGAAAAAATATAATCCAAAACAAACCACAAGGTCAACAACCATTCAAAGTGTTTGCCAAAATATGATTGTTTGACGATTAAAAGACTAGATGGTTGATGGGTTGATTATTTAGACAAAGCCTAGTTTCAAGAAGGAAACATGTCTTATAAGACATTGATTCTGGTTTCGACCATATCACCACTTATATAAGGAAAATTACTGAGTTTGACCAAATGATTGTCTGGGTTTAGGAAGGACACACCCTATACAAGACATAAGTTGACTAGTTGACAGTTTGTTTGTTTGATAATTTTTTTGGTTTGACTGAGTGACTTTGTTGGCCTATTTATCTTGTTGATGCATGAATTGTCTGATGTTTTGACAGCTATAAGTTTGCAATGTCTGATTTATTATGATTGACACACAAACCCCAAAGGACTGACCTAAGTGGCCTCTGGGGCTCATCGACAGATGGCCTTGCCTACATAACAATGTGTAGAGACCTCGTAGTTTGAAATGACATGACCTTGTTTTATTGACAAAGGATTGAGTCATGATTTTATTTGACAAAACCTAAGAGGGCTGACCTAATTCCTCGGGGGCACATCGACCGATGGCCTTGCCTACATTTAGTCATAGAGACAATGTAGTTCAACTGGACTTGGACTGACGTGACTGGCTTTGACTCTATTTTGGGATTTTTAAAAGTTATTTGGATGTTTTTTTGTTTTTGACATGTTTTGATTTTTTTTGGATTTTTGAGGTTTTATAAAAAATTATCTTATTGTCATTTTATGATTTTTTTGTCTTTTTGTCGTTTTATGATTTTTTTGTCTTTTAAATATTTTTTTGTCTTTTTGTCATTTTATGATTTTTTATTTATTTTTATCTTTTTGATATAGTGACCATTGATAGTAAATGCAGGATCCAATGATGTGGGTCAAGTATTTACCCCCAGTCAGGTATAAGGCCAATTTATTAGGGGTGGAATTGAATGAGATGAGTGCTATGGAGGGAAAAAAGGAAATATGATATCAATTGTTGTAGGCTATGGAAAGGACAACTAGTCATTATTATAGATGAGGAGAATGGATAATGATAAAAAGTCAGATTGGAATAATGGTAGATGAAGGAGCAAATCCAACTACACATGGTGCTTGTTTTATAGGTTTTCACCATGATACTTATCCAAAGTGCCACCGAAGTGGTTTTCATTTTTGGATGAATTATTTCTCTTTACTATTTTTCTTGATTTTTTTTGTTATGACAAGACTCTTGGAAGTTATGTGTAGAACCAATATGTCATGATGATGCATTGACCCTATTCAGATGATCATGCTTGGAAAAATGACTTGATATAGATACAAAATGTAAGTGGAAAATATGGCAGATGATAAAAATGGCAAACAAAAACGTTCTGGTATGATCCCTAATGTGCACACTGCAGGGGCCACCAAGCTTTAGATGAAAAGTAGTTTTTGCGACCGACAAGCTAGAGTACGTCAAGGGGTCATCATCAAAAGTATATTGAAGTACATTACCAATGAAGGTGGAATGATATGAAATATGGATGAGCATGGATAGATTGAATGAAATATATGAAATGAGTGAAAAAGATGGAGGTGAAGACCTTAGATCAACAATATTTTTGTTTGACCTTTTACACAGATAGATGCTCCCTAGTGATTTTTGATGGAAGAGAATTCTTAGAGACCAATGCTTTCCAATTTTCACTTTTGATTCATCCAATAGATTTTAATGTTGGCTAGAGGATGTTTTTTGATGTTATCATTCTTGAATTTTATTTTTGATTGGTCCAATAGATTTTTGTTTTGGCTAGAGAAATTTTCTTTATTTTCTCTTTTTTCATCATGTCTTTTGATATTTGATCTCCTTTGAAACAGGGCAATTTTATATTTAATTCTTGAACTTTTCCCTTGTCATTTTCTTTAGATATGACTTGTTGATCCATGTCTATGATTTGGATGGATGTGAGTGAAATGAATTAGATGGATGGAGTGACATGATGGTTTGGTGGATGATGAGGAGTGATGATTTCATCAAAGGAGACTTTGGGACTATCCTTTTCGGTACTGTTCACGTTAATGGAGGCTTGCACATCCTTAACGACTTGGAAAGATGACTTAGTAGAGGTGAAAATAGGGGGACATAACCTAACCCAGAATAGGTGGTAGGGTAGGATGATGTTTGGATATCCTTAGTGGGGTCAAGATCAAAAAGTGGATTATCATATATATCTTGGCCAAACATGGGATTATCATGAACATGAAAATTTTGAGTTGAAGTGGATATGGAAAAGGTAGAAGTGTCATCAGGATCCAAAATGATGTTGATCCACACATAACCATCTATTTGTGTAGCTTCTGAGGTAGTCTTGACATCATTAGTGGAAGTCTAAATATGTTTAGTAATAGTAGCATTGGCGTTTATCTGCAACTTTCCCATACGGTATTCTCCACATCCCATATCATGGACTTGGACCTTGGGGTTCGATAATATGGTAGATGAAGTGGATGCTTTATTCAATGAATATGGATCAATTTAATGTGATGAAGTGGAAGATAAAGCCTCATTATTGATAGGAACTTGGAATTGAGTGGTTCCTCTCAAATTATTGTAGTATTTAAAGGGATGGAGATCACCAAGAATCATGATTTCAGTGCCTTCATGTGAAAATTCAAGGCATTGGTGGTATTTGGATGGAAAAACCTTCATCGCATGAATCCATATTCAGTCTCAGAGAAGGTTGTAACGGATTTTGAGGTCTAAGACTTGAAAAGTGGTACCCATAACCATAGGACCAAATTGGATAGGAAGTGTTATGACTCCTTTAGATGACCACTCTTCTTCATCATATGCCTTGATGACAATGCTCTTAGTGATGTTTACACATGCTTCTAAGAAACCCAACAGCTTAATCAATTTTAAGGTACAAATTTCCAGCCCTATTCCACCATCTACCAAGACTCATTTGACTTTGGTTATATGGATAAGGACTTCAAGGTATAAAAGGTCATTATGGTTTGTCTTTTCAGTTGAATAGCCTTGTTTAGAAAAAGTGGCATGATTAGAATTTTTCAAATAGCTTACCATCTCATATAAATGATTGATGTCAAGGTTAGTAGGGACAGTTGTGTTCTACAAATCCATGTCAAGGATGGCTTGGTTATCAAGTGATATACACAATAATTCTAAGATATAAATTTGCGTTGGGGTCTTTCCCAATTGGTCAAGAAAATTGTATTGGGGATTTGAGTTTTGTTGTTGTTACTATGGCAGAGGACCTTGAATGGTTACCTTAGTTCGGTGAGTGTTGACAACACATTCAAGAGGTTTCTTAATGGTGATGGTGTTGACATGTTCATCGATAGCTCGAATGTGATTTATGGTAGTGGCATGGTTATAGTCATATTTGACATTAGTGTAATTGGCTAAATTATTATTGGTCTTATTACTTGAACTAGAGGCCTTTCCTTTTCCATGATCATGTAGAGGATTGGAAAACGCTTTATGGTTGCTATTTGATGATTGTTTTTGTTGTCCATTGAGTTCAATGGTGCCATTTTCCACAAGGTCTTGTATGATGTTCTTTAGTTCTCTACATTGTGAAGTGGAATGTCCCTTACCTTGGTGGTATTCACAAAAGGGATTATCATCCCACCAAGATGGCTTAAACTACCTAGGGTCATATTGTTTTGGGTCTGGAAGTTTTATGACATTATGTTGCAGGAGTTGTTTGAGAATTGAGTCAATTGCCTCCCCTAAAGGGGTGTATTAGCACTTTGTTGGAAACTTCCTTTGGGTTCTTGGTTGTTGTGTATTTTGGACAACATTGGAACTTTGGTCAAATGTTCTTGGTGCATTATTAGATGTGTTAGAACCCCTAAGTGTGATGGTAGGGCTTGTATATATAGTCTTAGCATCATCAACTCTATCATTAGTCACATTCCTGTTTCAGGCCCAATATTTGTAATTTTCATTTGAGGTGTTTTGAGTGTTGGTATTTTTATTGGGAATCTTGATTTCTTCTTTGTCAATTAAAGCCTTTTCAAGGATGATTCCTTTTTCCACAAATCGGCAAAGGAAGTGCAACATTGCACCCACAAATAATGTCTCAAGTTTGAGTTAAAGTTTTCAATGAACATGCCAACTTTCTATTTCTCAAGTATCTCAACAGGACATTGACTATCCAAACTTCTCCATCATTGGAAGAAGGTTACAAACTTTTCACTCTCTTCTTATGTGGTATGGCATAGAGTGGAAATGGTAATTTCATTGGAAATTTTAAATGTGAAGTGTTCCACAAACTTTTTTTCTAGTTTTCCCCATGTTTTTATGCCAGTTAGTAATTATGAGAACCACTCAAGTGTTATTCCCATAAGATTTCTTGGGAAGAGTCTCATTAGGTATGTGGGATCGTATACAATGCTTGTACATGCCATGTAAAATTATCTTATGTGTTCAAGCGGATTTCTGCTCCCTTTGCACCTAGATAAGTTTGGTATGACATAACCATGTGGGAAGGGTGGCATGTATAAACTTCTGTCAAAAGGAAAAGGACATAAGTCCTGGGTAGTGTAAGTATTTTTGTTGGACATTTGCATACTTTCCAATTGTTTTTGCAAGGAAAACATTTGATTTTTTAAGACATCCAATTGTGTCAACGATGGGTCCTATGTATTTTGCAAGCTCATGTTGGTATTTTGGAGTCCTATGTTGTGGGATGAGTTTTGATTAGGTATATGTGTTAGTTATGGGTTTTGGTTTTGTGTTTGGGGCATGTATGTGTATGAAATATTTTGATTTGGTATGTTTTGGTTTGGTGTCAGGATATGAGTGTTCTGAAGTGAATTGGATGGTATATGCCATGAGCTTGTAAAAGTTTGACCAAGTGAATCTTGGTTGCCATATTGGGGAAAAGGTCCTTGGTTTCCATATTGCATAATGGGACCTTGGTTTCTAATTTGTGTGTTTTGCGGAATGGAACTTTGGATATGTCCTTGAGGAATATGTATTGATTGTGACGTGATGATGTGTTGGAATCACCTATGTTTGGTATGAATTTTTTTGTGTTGATGGTAACTTTAGGCTTCTTGCTTATGTCAAATGGACTTGAGGATGATGACCCTTTGGTAAACATCATGGGTTGTGTTGTGCCAAAGGTCATTCCTTATTTCATGCTTTGTGTATTGTCGTGTGTGCCAAATAAGGAGTTGTGAATTGTTGTTGGATCCTTTGTTTTTCTTCCTACTGGCATATATGCATTAACTTGTGGAATAGAGCCACTAGAGATAGTTGTATTATTCCCTTGAGTTTGGTTGATTGTTGTGGATGATGCTCATAATGTATTGAAATCAAAACTAGGGGGTAATGTGGCACCTTCTGATAATAGTTTAGCTAGATAGCATTGAGGGTCATGTACCAAAAACTCATCCACAAAAGAGGCAAATTCAAGATCTTGGGAAACAACCTCCAGTTCTTATATAATAATGCTTCCATTTTGATCTCTAGTGACAAATTTCTCCAATAAGGACTTGTATGGTCTAGGTTCCCCTTGTGAGGAATTTTCAAATAGGTTGACAAACTCATTGTCTTGTGTGGAAGCCAATCTTTTATTTTCATTTATGACATAGTTTCAACCATGTAAGACTTGCAAAAGGGAATGTAAATGTGGAGATGATGTGGTGGAATGTTTAAGGTTATTATGCAAAGGTATGCCTAATGATCACCAAGGTTATGCAAAATGAAGGATATGCCAAAGGACAATACCAAGTTATGAATTCAAAGAGACAAGGTATCAAGATGTCAATAAGATAGTGTCACAATGAGGTCCAAACTATGGCAATGTATATGCAAGGTGTATACTTGTTTTGGAATTTTAGGATATTAAGTGTCTAAGGATGATTCTTAAGAATGATGTCTAAGGTGCACCAAATGAAATGCAAGTATAAAAGAAATGGTAGGTGAAAATGGCAAAATGAGATAAAGGTATGACTACTAAACACCTTATGGAAAATCCAAAGCAAGGTTTCTTAACCAAAATAAGGTAGCCAAGGTTGCAAATCTGGTCTGTCAAGACTTCAATGATGATGACTAAATGACAATTTTTGACAAAGGTGGTCTCAAACTAGCCTTGTGAGTTGAGGGCCAACCTAATTGACAAGAGGACTAAAATGATGGAAGGATTGAAGTCAAGACAAATTTGATTTGGTCACTATGGACTAGTCTCAAGCTTGATAAGTTTCCATGACTAAGGTTCACATCAAGCTATATGCAAGCTAGAAGATGTCTTAATGTTTTTCCTATGGTGGATGCATGGTTTGAAATGGTGAATAGATGGCTGGAAAGTGAATGAAAGTGTTGCAAGTTTGTGGTCAAAGACTCGGGTTATGCTTAGGAAAAATTAAAAAATGGCTTTATTTTAGTTTTCCTCAAGATTTTTGGTGACAAGCAATTGTGTCATTTCAACTATCAATTACAGTGATGCACATTCGATTGTGGTTTCTAGAATGGTAGTTGTGATTTTTTGTGTCACGGTTGTGGTTTACGATAGTTAATTGCAGTATTCTAAGTGTTTTGGTTGTTTTGACTAGATTTTTACCAAAATTTGAGGTGATTTTATGATGTTTAATTTTGGCAAACATAGAGAATATTTTGCAAACACTTGTCTTTGGTTTGGTCTGAATGTGTAAGATTTTTAAATGTGTAAAAGACACTTGAAAACACACTTCACAACCTATGGCTTCTCAAGAGATACCACTTGCTAGATCCCCACTTAGATTTCTCCAACCACTTAAACAAGGCAGATAGCTAGAGACTTGGTGGCAATGGATCCCCTCCATGACACTCACTTCTCGAGCTCACTATGTCTCAATTCCCCAAAGAGGATTTTTTGCCTCTACGCATGCTTAGTGAAGATGTGGAGCAGCTTCAGAATGGTCGTTCCTACGCTAGAAAGTGAAAAGGATTTTGGCCATTATAATAAATTTTCTTAGTGAATACTTTGGGACACAACTCCCTACAAGTGTCCAACAAGCCACTTAAGGATTTAATCACTCTACTAGGGGCTCTTATACATTTTATAGTAGGTACCCAGTTTCAAGTGGCATTGTACGGAAAGGGAAAAGACTGTTGTGAGGACTTGACAGTTTAGTCTTATCCTTTTATATACCGGTGCAAGAAAAAAACCGGTCGGATTTGTTCCCTCTTTTGAGGCAAGCCGGTCTAAAGGTAACAAAATCAAGACAAGGATGATGTTTTTGATTATCCAAGATCGCATGAAGCATAAGGAGAGAGCATACATAACACCTTTGTCTCATACTTGCATGGGGTTCATTTTAATTCCAAAATCCATGTATGTGGGTGAATATAAAAAATTCCAAAAGATGTTTTTGATTCTAAAGATCGCCAAATCATGTGAGAGAAGTGCATACACACCTTGAAGCATAATGTAAATCACAAGACAATGAAAACACTTGTTCTTTTTAGCCTTCAAAGCAATATGTGAAAAGAAACTTGATGCAAAGGTTAATTTTAGACCAATGAGTGAGATGCAAGTTCTTTTTAAACCAATGAGTGAAATACAAATTAAGGTAAATTTAAGCCCAATGATATGTGAATGCAAGGTTAATTTTAATCCAACGAGTGAATGAAAAGAAGACAAGATGGTTTAATAGACAATGTCAAGTGAAATATCTCCTTTCCACCTATGCCACATGCTAGAAATCAACCATTAGTAACAAAAAATACCTATGCTATGAACTGTGAATGACCTAAACTAAATTTTTTGACTAAAAGTCAAAATTCCAAAGAAACAGGAAATTGCGTAGTAAAAATCATGAATGTCACTCATAGACAGAAGCAAATGTGTCTCAAGAACTATGACTGTGGTTTTCTGGATGTCGACTGTGGTTCATTAAAATAGTTGCAGCTTGGGTCGATGTCAGATATAGTTAACCAGAAAGGTGATTGTGGAAAAACATAGTCAGTTGTGGTGCGATAACCTAGGCCTATAAAATGACAATTTTTTTTCCAAAACCAAACAATATAACGACCAATGTGATATATAGCTAGGGTTATCCTGATAACATGGAAAGTTGAATGACCTAGATCTAATAGCAAACCAAGAAATTACACAAAATCTAAATATACCCTAATGCTAAATAGTTGTTTCATTTAGCCTTGCGATTGTGTTGTTTTGTCCTTTGCGATTGTGGCGATCCGTACCTGTAACCTGTAAAATGGATATTTTTATATGATCTATGCAATTTTTTCCTTTCACGTCGGGTTCACCAATGTAATCAGGGCTAAAATATTAAAGGTTAGTGTATAAAGCATATAAATCAAACTCTAATAAAAAATGAAGTACAAATAAGCATTTAAGACATAAAACATAAAGAAATATTACCAAATCTTCATGCCACCATTGATTCACCTTCATTACACTTCTCCATTTCACTTGATATGAATAATTTCCCTCAGATTTTTGAGTATGCAATAATGGCCTATGACAATTAAAAAGAAAAATATTAAAGATTCTAAATGACTATGGATGCACTTGACTTGATGTTGTTAGCAAGATAGCATAAGATCACTTAAGCTCATGTAAACTCTAGATAGCTTGTGGATAGATGACAAATGACAATGACAAGGTCTTTTATAGGGAAGTCAATTTTGAATGAAGGGCTAAGATCAAATGCCAATAAATCAATGGCCAAGAATAAAAGATGAGATAAAGACTAGGGTTAGGGAAAAATTAGGGCAAATGATAAGGATTGATGGTCAAGATTAAATTATAAATAATTTAATCAAGGGTGGAGGTTAATTGAGACATGGATAGATAAGGACTTGATGTGGAAGATAATATTGGCACGGATAAAGAGGGGATGGGAGAAATTAAACAATAAAAATATTATTTAATCAAGAAGAATGTGAGTAAGAGGACCTTTTGAATTAAATAATAATTTAACTCAGAATTCAAGAGAGTAGACCAAATTAAATAAAAAAAATTATTTAATTTAGGAGAGAAAAGGCTAATGAATAATTAAATAATTAAAATAATTATTTAATTATAGTGGAAAGTGACACAAAAATTAAATAAATAGGAATTTATTTAATTTTAGAAAGAAAAGGATTTAATTAGTGACGTAATTAAATAAATTAAATTTATTTATTTAATCAAGGAAGAATAAAGATTAGAAACAAACTAATTAAATAATTAAAATTATTTAATTAATAGAAGATATGTGACTTTAGCTCAAATAAAAGACAAAGGGGGAAATGATAAAGAATCTAAGAGTCACTGGCCTAGGACAATATTTAGTGTCTACAAGTAGAATTTGTAAGTTTTAAGGTTTCTATTTCTGAAATCTATAGGTTGTAATATTATCATCATTTTTTTTTATTAATCAATCTTATCATTTTATCCTTAGTAGATTAGCTTTCATTTAATTAAGTTGTGTAAATATTCTTTGTTCTCTATCCTTGTCACCCGAGCTTTGTACTTTGAGGTAATGGAGGGATATTTTTGTCCTTTTATACTCTATTTTTCTTGAGCCTTGAGAGTAGTGAATCCCATCCTTTGCATCCAAAAAATTACTTTGAATCAACCAAACCTTTATGTGTACCCTATCTTTCTTGGTCCCCGTCCCAAAATGTATTTTGCATCCCACAAGTACTTCATGTTGAAAGATCTAGAGAGTTGAGCTTTGAGATCCATGATCGCAATCTTATTGATATGAATCAAAAACATATCATCCACATGCAAGACAATGATTTATATCAAATCATCAATAATCATAATATAAACACAACGATCTTTCTCACTTTTAGTAAAACCAATTTTTAATGCAAAGGAATGAAACTTCTAGCACCACATATTCCATGATTATTTTAGATCATACAATGATCAATTCAACTTGTAAACCAATTATTCCTTTTTTTCACTATAAAACCATTATTCTAGCACATATAAATCTCCTCCTAAAGATCCCCATGCAAGAAAGTAGTTTTATCATCCACTTTCTCAAACTAAAAATCATAATACATTATAGATAAAAGGAATCTAATAGAAAATAACATAGCAACAAGAGAGAAAATTTCACCAATATCAATTCCCTATTTTAAGAGCAACCCTTGGCTACTAGGATAGTCTTGTACAACTCTAACTAGACATATGCACTAAATTTATTTTTATACATCCACTTTCAACCAATGATCTTTCTTCCCTTAGAATAACTAACCATATCCCATGTATCAATACTATATAACTCCATCATCTACTTATACATGGATTAAATTCTAGACTCATTAGATACTCTCAATAGAGATCCTCCCTAATAGATCTAAGTTCATTATTAGAACTCAATAAAGAAAATACACATTAGAAATTTGGTGGGCTATCCCTCTCAACTATGTTTTGTTATCTTATTAACCTTCTTAAGGTAGAAATATTTTTTTACACCTATTATTTTATGTTATCATCCTATACATCATCATTATCTGAAATATCTTATAAAACCTCTTTTACTTCTCCATCCTTTGATCCATCTAACCATTCCTCCATATGTGTATCTAATTCACTTAGGACTTTCTCATTGCTAGTCACCACTAAACACAACCTGATGCTTGAGAGCACAAGTCATTGGAAGGTGGAAAAACATAAGAAATAATGTGCATTCACCTATGGTTTTTCCCTCATGGTAAATGATTCACTGACAATGTACTATTATTATTGGTCTTTACGAGCTCCTAGTGATGGGCCACCTCTTTATGAAATTTGCTATTTAGCCCTAATCTACTAACCTGCAATTGCTGCCTTCAATGTAGTGTACCATTCACCCAGGGGATGCTTCTAAAGCTCAATCTCGATCTGTTGGAAGTCAATCTACATATGGATATGAAACAGTGGAATTGAAATGAATGCTTCAATAGGTGTGATGGTTCAACAGGTTCATGGTAAACAATAGGAAATAGTGATTTTCTATTTTTGGTTTGAAGTGTATTATTTTCATTCTTTCCTTTTACTTTGGTTGTTGTTCACTTGAATAAAATCTAAAATCCTTAAAAATCACATCTCTCAAATAAATTATTTTCTAGGTCAGATGACTACAATGTTATAACCTTTAACATTCTCACTATAACCAATGAAGATGCATTTTTTAGCTTTTTGATATAAATTAGATTACTTTTATTGAGCCACAAAATCATAAGCCTCATAACCAAAGATTATTAAATATGAAACTAAAGGATTTTTTCCTATCCATGCTTCATAAATGGTGTTATTAATTGTTGAAGATTGTTGGATATTTCTGATATGTGGTTGTCATTGATGTCAACACTATTTGAATTAATGTCTTTAAGACTGTATATGTTGAGGATATTGAGAAAATTGTAATAAAATAAGTTATAGGTTGTTGGTGATGCAGTGATGTTCAGTATGATGGCTAGTTCAATATATTGAGGATAAGAAGTTGTTGATTAAAGGGCTTGTTGAAAACTATATCTAGTTTATCCACTAAAAGTTTCAAAGGTTCGCATGAAGATTTGATCAAGTTATGAGTATATGTGTTTTGAAAGTTGTTTTGTTGCTTTAGTTGGTCTTCCTGAAAGAAGATGGTGTGTTTCTAATAATTTGAGTTGATGTGAATGCTTCTGAGGTGAGTCATGATGCTTGTGGATGTTTCTAGATTGTTCTTTATCTATGTTGTTGGTTTGCATTGATTTTTGTGCTTGCGATTGGTGATTTTCTTCTGAGTTTTCATGTTTTTCATGTTCATGGACGACATGGTGATTGTAGCATGTTGTGGATCTTCAAGGATAATTATTTAAGAAGTTTCATGTCCGAGAATTTTTATTTTGGGTCCCTACTATTTTTTGGCCAACATTGGTTGATTCACATTGGTAATTGTTTATTAATTTGCATCGACAGTTTGTACACATTTTATATTTTGTTGGGCCGACATGTAGTTGATGTTATCCTTAGTTACAGATATATATGATCGATTGTTTATACCATTTGATGCATGGTGTGAATGCAAAAAGTGAGATGTGAGAGTGCTATGTGCGAATAATTTTTTAATCTTTCAAAGGTAGAAGTTAAGTGTGAAGAAGAGCAAGCAAAAGAAAGTGTTCATATGCTTAATCAAAACTGTAATCAGGCATTAGCAGATGCTATCTTCTTAGTTCAAGATCTCTCAGATGGATGTAATCTGAATGTGATTGTAAGAAAGTGTGTCTTCCTTTGGGCAGTAAGCCTTTTTGTATTTGAGCAGTGAGCTCTAGGTAGTGTGCCTAAGTGCATGTGCATTCCCCATTTGTAATACTCTTAACAAAGTATAATCATGTGGATTAACCTCCACCATGGTTTTTCCCCTAACATGGTTTCCACGCAAAAATCTCGGTGTTATGTGTGTTTTTGATGTGGTGATGGTTTATGATTTCATGTTTATTTATCAAATCTTAGAATAAGTTTAATACGGATAATTTATGTGACAACTGATTCACCCCCCTCTTAGTTGTCTTCCCTTGTGTTGCCAACAATTGGTATCAGAGTAGGTTCCTCTAGAGAAGCTTGATCACTTGAGGTGATTCGGGATGGAGACATATAAGAAGGATAGTCTGAGATTTGATGGAACAAATTATTCTCTATGGAAGACTCGAATGGAGTGTCATTTGAGATGCATTGGTGAACCTTACTGGATGATTACAAAGAATAGATATATCATCCCACAAAATGGTCCTTCTACTGTAGGTGAGATTAAGGAAGCCAATTAAAATATTAGGGCTAAGGAAGCATTTTTGAGTGCTATGATTGATTCTAAAATAGGGAAAAATTTAGTGGTGAATCTTTGCCAATTGGAAAATTCTAGGAATCGGGCATATCGAAATTGGTGAATTTACTGTATCCAATAGGGTGTTCAAATCACTAGGATTCCATGAACTATCGGTCCAATCCATGTCCATTCGCCAACGGATTTTTTTTACGAGGCATGTTTTGGCAATAAATTCGCCATAACAGACTACGCGTTTGCAATGGACCGATTAATATTTTCGCCTGGAATCCCGGGGAGCATGTCATAAAACACCAACATATTCGCCAATAGTATTAAAACAACATTATATGAGGACCCATTTCGCCAATTAAAATTTATAAATAGTTTCTTGTGAAGACCCATTTTGCCAATTAAAATTTATAAATAGTTGCTTATGAGGACCTATTTCGCCTTGAAAATTACAAGGTATCGTTGTATAAGCATGCGGGATTTGCTAAATTTTTAACATACCCTTTAAAAATCCCACGAAATTCACCAAATATGGATTGATATAAATACAATTGAAACTATTGTTCTTACACATTTTTTTCGATTCTGAGGTTCTACTTCTCAATTCAGAAGTCAGCGAAACCTAAAAGCGTAGACTCAAAGGTGAGTGATCATTTCTTCATACTATTATTAGTTATTAGTTATAATAATAAGATTTCTTTATCTATTTTCCATTCTTGCTTTAGTCTTCAACATGATTTTGAGTAGGGAATGGGATCTATATTCTATGTCGGTCTGGCCTTCTTAAACAAGAAGACATTTTTTCCAGCTTTTATTCGAAGTGAGATATCAATATGTCGAGCAACAACTGCAAGGGTAAGACTCCTGAGGGTAATGAAGAGATTGGGAGGCCATCAAAATGCCCAAAACAGGAGGTACCATGCAGTCTTACTTTGGAATTGGAAAAGCTTCTAATCCATCAGATCAAGGTGGAGCTACACCATTCTTCTCTTCCACCAAATATTATTGAAGATGGCATTGACAATACCTCACAAGAAGGTCAAGGTGAGATTGTCATTGTGTTAAATCAAAATGTATCAAATTAGGATGGCAATACCGCAAAAGATGTTCCAAGGGATACCTTGGTTAGCCAGAATGAGATAATTGACTTGGATGAGGATGATGTTAGTAGCAAGAGAAGAAAAGGCAAATCAAAATTGGGGCACGAGTGGAAAATGACAAGGAATTTTCAAACTAGTTGGTTGTTGAAGTACCCATTCCTTGAACTACTGGGAGTATCAAACGAAAATGATATTGAAATGGAAACAAAGGTCAAATGTAATATTTGTAGTTGGAAATGTGGAAGAGACAAGACGATGTAGCTAAAGCTTGACACTATAGAAAAGCATATCGATAAATTTTACAAAAAAAAAATCATAGACGCTATCGTACGATGGAAATCAAAGGAAGAATGTCTTCATGCTAAGTATGCCACATATTATGAAGAGAATAACCATAGAATGTCGAAGATTAAAAAATGTGAAGGTACACTTGAGGCTCATTTTGGAAAAGTCATGGTAGCAACAAATCTGTTAAAAACTGTTCAGATGAGTTTTTTTTTCATATTTTGTCCAGGGGGCATCCTATGACAGACTACCCAGAATATTTTGATTTATTATCTTATTTGAGTGTTCCCCACTTTCCCTTCTCACATTGGTCAGTAAACACTGGATGGGAATGGGCAAACTGTCTTGCTGCAGTGGAAAAGAAATATTTAAAGGAGAAATTAAAAGAGTTAAATTTCATTGCATTATCTTTAGATGAAGTTACTACGGTAGACAAAACTTCTTGGGTTTGCATGCATTTGTATACTGTAGAACAAAATGTTCACCAAGCTCATCTTCTTTGTGTTCATAAAATGAAGGACAGTTCAACATCGCAAAATCTATTTGAACTAGTCAAGAAATCTTTGAATGAAATTGCAGGTATGGATGAGTTGACAATTGCCAAAAAGTTGGTGTGTGTAGGAGTTGATGGAGCTGAAGTGATGCAAGGTCAATGGAACGGTCTTTGCACAAAGTTACAAACTACTTGTGCACCATACATGCTTGGCATTCACTGTATGGCCCATAGAATGAATTTAGCATTCAAAATTGTAAGCAAGTTTCCTATAGTATCAAAAGTTGAAAATCTAGTTCGTGAGATCCACACATACTTCTGCCGACGTCCCAAATGTTTCCTTGAATTTCAACATTTTGCTGAGGGAATACCACCTGTAAAGAAGCTTCTCAAGGATGTCGATACTAGATGGATCTCTCTACATGGACCAGCGCAACGAGTTCTTTTAGAATATCAATCCTTGATTGGAGTGATGTATGAGCATCACAACATAGTAGACAAAGCTCCTGACCTGTTACATAGGTTAACCGATATAGAGACACTCTTGACTTTAGCTATTTTTCTCCCCATGTTGGATGAGATGAACAATCTTGTGAAGAAAGCCCAAGACAAAATTATGTATATTTATGAATATGCCAATCTACGTAAACTTACATGCTTGGCCCTCGATCATCTATATCTAGATCTAACACAAGAAGGAAAAAATTATTCGATGTGGCAAAAAATTACTAATTTGAATAATCTTGATAATTATTTATAGTTTAATGCAAGCGAGTACTTAAGTATTTGTGTACGTGGATATGAGATACCAATGTACCATTGTAAGACAACTAGGCACTCTAGAAGAGAAGTACCTATTAACGAGGAAGATTTTAAGGGCATTGTTAAATCTGTTAGTGATAATTTGAAGGAAATTAAAAAATCTCTTTCCTTAGAGATTCATGAAAGATTCCCTCGACATGAAATACTTGAAGCCATGGGTATTGTGTATCCTCAATTTTGGGTAAACCGAGATAACCCAAAATATTTTCATGATCAAGTAAAAATCTTGATCGAATAGTTTTCAAAAAAGGGTAACATACAATGAGCAGACAATAGAAGGAATTTTAAATGAAAATAAGCTTAGAAAGCAATCTGGGACTTTTGCAATAGCTATGAGGGACCAGTATAAATCCATGGGCAAGGAGAAGGCCTTTAAACGGGGATCAATAAAAAAGGTTTGGACAAGCTTAGGTTAGAGTGAAATATTGTGTGGTTTGATGTTAGAATATTTGAAACTTGCTAATTTGTGTCAAACAATGATATTGGGGTCAGTGGAGGATGAGAGAGTTTTTAGTACATTGGGGTTTTTGAAATCAAAGTTAAGAAACAAACTGGACAAGAATTTGAAAAATTGCTTGAGAATGAAAGGAACTACGTATAATGTCAAAAAAATTCCTTTTGAAAGGGAACTTGCAATCTAGAGGTCCACATGTGAAAGAAGAGGGACCGGGTTGTGCAACACAGGCTCTCCAAATCCAAACGCTAGTACTAGTGGCACTGGTGGTAGTAGGACTAGGATAGATGACATTGACACAAATCACACTGACACATTGAATGTTGAATTTGAGACAAAGGCCGAAGAAAGTGCAGAGAAGACTCAAAATCAAGATGACTCTTTTACTTTATCCGAAGATGAGCATCGGTTTGAGGACCCTGACTCCATTTGGGAAATGGAAGAGAATTAGTAGGTTTTAGTTATTTTTATTGCACTTCATGAATCAATTTCCATTGTTCCAAAGTCCAAACTATAGTTGATGATATTTTATATTGTATTCAATGAACATTGAAATTGTGAATCATTGCACTTCATGATATCTTATTTTATATTGCACTCAAGCACTGCATGAATCATATTCCAAACTGTAGTTGATGATTTTTTATATTTTATTCAAATAAATTATGAATCATTGCACTTCAAGTTCAGGATATTTTATTTTATATTGCACTCCATGATATTTTATATTATATTGCACTTCATGAATCATATTCCAAAGTCAAACTGTAGTTGATAGTATTTTATAAACTATATAGTAATCCATCATCCATGAAATTGTGATATTAAAATTTAAATTTGATCTCTTAAAAGGAAATTTAATTTTTCTTTACAAAGAAAATAGCCTCCACCGATTCCACCCCACTTATCTTCCACATATCAATAATCACAAAAATAAATGACACTTTGATTTTATGATTCATAAATTATGAGCAATGCAAATTGTAGAAATTTGTGTGACAAGGTCACAAGATCCATATTTTAGCCTACATTGCATCCATAAACAAATTTTAAATTTCGTAGTGACGTAGTCCTTCCGCCATTCCTAACAAAATTCAATACCATCAGCCTAGCAATGCTTCATTGGCAGAACCCCATCACAGTCCCGCTGATGGCCCGATGAAAATAGCTCACAACCTAGTATTGGTGTAACAATACTCTATCGAGTTGAATCCTAAGGTGCTCTCCCGATATACTGATAGAGTCAAGTTGTCAACAAAAGTAACCATGAATTACGACCATGGGCATGAATTATCGAATTTTATCAATAATCACAAAAATATACCACACTTTGATTTTATGAACAATGCAAATTGTAGAAATTTGTGTGACAAGATCCATATTATATCCTACATTCACATTGCATCCATAAAAAAATTTGAAATTCTGTAGTGACGTAGTCCTAGACTCCTAAGTCCTTCCCCCATTCCTAAAAAAATTCAATACCATTGGCCTAACAATGCTTCATCGGTGAAACCCCCATCACAGTCCCATTGATGGCCCAATGAAAATAGCTCACAACCTAGTATCGGTGTAACAATACTCTATTGGGCTGACTCCTAAGGTGCTCTCTTGATATACCGATAGAGTCAAGTTATCAAAAAAAGTAAACATAAATTATAAACATGGTCCCCAGGTTCATGGGCATGAATTATCGAATGCATAAAGTATATCGGGGGAACTATGGTGCATTGGGGAAATATTATCTGGCATCCCACCGATAGAATGAAGGATAGGTGTCTATTAGTGGAGAGGGTGGCTATCGGTGAAAGACTGATGTGACATCCTGGGGCATCACACTGTGGTGCATTTATGAACTAGAATTGAAGTGAATTATATCACAAGTTGATCGCATAGTTGTTACAAAATCCTGGAAGATTTCGCTTAGGGCAGAAGTAGAAAGGCAAAACCTTGGAGTTCTGATGCAACATTAGCAAAGATCGGTGGACTGTGGAAGCGACTCGGCGAGACTCATGTAAGTACTTCAGACCCAACTGAGAAGCTATTTTCATCAAAAGCTTAAGATTTAAATAATGGAAGAGAGTACAGACAAACCCAAAGCTAAAAAATAGAAAACCGAAAAGCCTAGGAGACTCCTAAATGAAGACCTGATAGATCAATGCCCTGGGTCGGGGCCGAGACCCGAGAGGAGTGATCAAATGAATCCTTCCATGGATCGACTATGGGACAAACATAAGGGATTAGAGGATATTTGGACACTGCAATGAGGGTACGACCTCTTCATGTACCATTACAAAAAAAAAAAAAGGTTTCAACTAGTCTACAATCCATGGAGGTTGAACTTGGGAAGACTTGTGGTGCCCAATGTGTTTGTGAACATAGAGCTAGTTAAATCTCTTGCTATCAGATATGACCCCAAGAAAATAACTATTCAGTCACATGGCGGGGGTGACATGCTTGTTATTTCTAGGGATCTCATTTCTAATGTATTTCAGTTAGAGTGTTCATTGAATTTATCATTCACGATCAAAGATCTCTTGAAAGAGTATTGCCACATGGATACCAGCTATAAGAGATGGAAATTACCTTTGCATAGGACCAAGGATGAAGGAGGCTAACTCAGGAGGTTCTCTAGTAGTGAAAGCCCTCCTTTCCATGAAGATTTATTCGAAGAGTATTTTTGATACACCTATTATTCAACTGGTCAGGTTTTGGGAGTAGAGGTTTTGCCTCTCATGTCGATTGCCCCAATGGTCTTAGCTGCAAACATATAGAGAAAGGATGCCAGTCCATTTTGATTATGCTAGCTGCTTTTCCAATGCCCTACATCGAGGGCTTGAAAAGATTAAAAATAATAGTGATAATATTAATTTTGAACGCTATTATTTGCTTATGCATTTTCTATTGTACGAGGGACAAGTCAGAGGGGTCTGGAGTAAAGAATTAAGGATAAAAGATACAGATGAAAATGGAGATTTTAAACCTGTAAAAATGTGGACTTCATTGTGGGACAGCCGATTTGGTAGGTCTCATTACCTTTATTTTGAATATTTTTTTGTAAAACCATTGATGAAGTTGTTGGGGTATCTGTGCAATTATATCCTATCCCCAAAAGTATAAATATTTCTCAGACCAAAGGAAAATGACCAGATAAATAAAGTGAATCATAACTGGGGAGACTGGTATGCTTTCCTTGATTGTACAATGATAAGGGTTTATGGGTTTGAAGGGGCTCCACACTTGATGCCATGAGTAGTTCTTGACCGAATTGCTTTTTTAGAAATTGTGAGGCAATTGGAAAAATCTAATTCCAAACACCTCAAAGGGCATAGCAAACAAGAAATTATGCCCAACACCTTATATTTTGGAGACTTTACAGTGGTTTCCAATGAAGGATATGGAGAAATTGATGGTAAATTAGCACAGTACAACCTACCTCTAGGTGATGTAAGGAAACAATTTGATGCATAAGGGTTTATTCACAAGGCGAGATTATCTCAGGGGCTATCAGGGTATGAACATTTTTTCTCAATCGAAGATGTTATAAGAAACCATGATGAGGCTTCCACCAAGGAAAGAATGGCTGCCTATAACAAGATTATGCTTGCAGAGGAATGGAAGAGAAAAAATGTCCCATCTTGTTCAAAGGCATTTGGTGAGATACAAGATCCTTTAACAAGAATTGAGCAACTCATCGCTCATGTCAATGAACTAGTAAAGGATGTTCCCCCAGTTTTTTTGATGCACCTCATGCAACCTATTCAGGAGTACAAGCTGAAGACATAGAGCCCTTGGATTACATACCTTCATAGCCTACTCCTAAGGTATGTTTTTATGTAGGTACTGATATAAGTGAAGAAGAGTAGGGTGATGAAGAGGGTGAGCAGGTCAAACAAATCAATGCTCTTGTGATTGCACAATACGAGCCCCCTCAAGAGTAGAATATTGCAAGATTTGAGGCATCAAATGATCTATCTGATGATGTGAGGGTTAGGGCTGGACAACAGTTTATTTCTGATTATTATTTTGTTAAATCTTCTGAATTTAAATCATTTGTTTATGAATATAAAGGCATAAAAATGAGACAATAGATATAGGATATCACTCCTGAAAGAGGAAGGGAATTGCTTCAAGAAGCTAGAGTGTTGCTTCTACCAGGGTGGGATATTAGCTCTTCAATTGTATTTGATAGCTTTAGAAAAAGAGGGGATTTGAAAATGAACTTAACAGAAGAAGCAAGTGACAAAATGTATTCAGGATCTGGGTACAACCCAAACAAAGCCACCTTTCTTATTTGGTCATTGTATTCCCATGATAAAAGAGCTGCTATAATTAGTAATCCAAACCAAGTGTTTTTTCATCTCTTGGTTCAACGAGTAGTGGATACCAACCCTATGGAGACAACATAACTGAACATAAACGTGGCAAAATTTACCAAAGCACAGATCAAAAAACTGATTAAGGAAAATGACAAACTAAAGAAGGAGCTAGCAAATCAGAGAGAAAGAACATCTTCCTCCTCCACATCAGAGTTGTACTCCCCATGGCTGGAAAAAGATAAGAGAGTGCTTGATGCATTGGATGATGCAACCTACTAGAAGAATTGCCATCTGAAATCCCAGGGGAAATGCAAAGAATTGGAGAAAGAAGTGAAAACCATCAAATATAACATTGTATCTGAAATGATAAAAGAAAGATTCAACAAAATGATGAAATGTGCTAATGAATATTTGAAAGTATTCAAATAGACATGCATTGCATTGGTGGAGAATGAATGATTGCAGCCTAGAATGATGGAGAAAAAAAAGGAGCTCGTAGATAAGAATGTCATGAAAGGACAAATATTGCTGACATATAACAAGCTGGTAGAATCACATAATGGATATCATAACAGGCTTAGGGAATATTTTGACTTCTTTGATTTAGTCCCACTCCTGACACTTCATAATGGCATTGGAAATCCATGAGAATATGATGATTGGAAGGAAGAGCTTGCTGGGATTCTAACTGCTGCATTGGAAGAAATAAATGATGAGGATATTGTTTTACAAAACACTCATAAGCAACTCGAAAAAATAATCTTTGGAATATGATATGAAAGAGGTGATCTCTAATGTGGACACCTATGCTGAACAAGAGTACATCCATCACCTCTCTGCAGTCAATCTATTTATTCACCAAACTGTAGATGTGTCAGAATTAGATCCAATAGGACAACCATCAAATTCAGAGTAAGAACACCAATCGATAGCATGATGAGCACCCTATCATGGAGTAGAAGCCTTGAACAGATCTTAGGTGGTCACAGGCTTCTTCTTGGAGATTAATGGATCGGTGCATTCACCTGCGACATTGTTTTATTTATAATTTGATTTATGTTTAGTTTTCAAACATCATGACTTTTTGTAAGGGGTTTGTAGCTTGTTGCCTCTCATATATAAGTGAGATCAAGACCCGAATAGGAGATCAATGGATCATCACATCCTCTATAATTAGACTTTAGAGTAGAAACTAGTAAGAAGATAGAAAATAGATTGCACCAATTCGCCCATCAATCTCATATCATAAACTATTTTTATAATGCATATCATTTGAACTTTGAAGATCAATACAATGGAGAAGGTTACACATAATTACTGTTTTTCTTTCGAGTGTTCAACTGTTGTGGATTCATATGCTTATAAGTTATTAACTTATTTGGTGTTCTCCAAAGTGGTTGTTTATGTTATTCAAATTGAGTGTGTGGAAGTACATTTAATTTGTCAGTACATTAAATTTGAATTCTTTAGGAATAGGGGTTGTGACCATGGGGTTTTATATTTATTTATGGACATGATCATTGATCAAGTAGTAATGTGGGCCACAAAATGTTTCTTTTCACACAAATCTTTACAATTTGTGCTAATCATAAAATCAAATGTAGTGTATTTTTGCAGTATGTGGGATGTGGGTGATGTGTAAGATTGTAAGCTGGTGGATATTGATCAGGATTTTTAGTCAAAACATAACAAAATCTAACAATTCAATATCCATAACTTAAAAGCTCTACCAAGAAGTAAATATAATGAGCTAACAGTTCAACATCCATAACTTGGAAGCTCTACCAAGAAGTAAATATAATGAGCTAATAGTTCATCACCTTATAGTTCAAATGATAAAATAAATAATACAGATAATTGAACATCATCACATTATTGAAGTCTGAATTTGATCTTTTTAATTGATTTTCACATGAAGGAGTACATATTGGCATTGGCAATGCAAAATCTTGCCAATGCCCAAAGACAAGTCTGCACAGAGCTGAGTTGGAACTTGGAAACTCATATTATCAAAGATTGAAAATTAAAAATCAAGTCAATGTATCACCTTTTATAGAAAATTCCACTCTTTTGGTGGTGGAATTTCCATTTGTTCTAACTAATGTTGTTTGACTTGAAGTTTTGTTAACATTTCATGATTGTAATTGGAAGTGGAACCTGTCTTGAATTCTTCAATCAATTTTGCATCCAAGGTTATCAGTGTTCTGATGGAATCCAAATAGTTCACATCTCGGTTCTGAGGAAACTGGTCCAAATTAATCTTCCTTGCACCTTCCATCTTCTTTCTGAAACCATCCTTTCCAATGAATCACTCATTTGTATCAAAAGCCTCTGGAAAAGCAAGCTCTATGAAGTTCCTTACCTTTTCATCCACCACCTTCATCTTGTTTGCAACCAAATGCAAATATTCCTTTGTTCCACACATTCTCGAACAATTTTCAATCATAGATGACAACTTGATTGAGGTTTCAATCTGATTAGTAATCCCTTTTGATTTCAAATCATTGTCATTGGCTTTGTAGACTATTTGTAGAACTTGATTTGTAGATTTCTCTAATTCCAACACGTTTTTGTTGTCCACTAAATATTTGTTGAGCTTCTTATAATGTTGTCTGATAGAATCAATCAATTGAAACATGTCACACAAATGATCAAACCTCTTCATTATTTCATCCCAGATATTTTATTTCATATGCCTCACTGTATCTCTACAAAATGTAGGTAACTTATTTTGAGAAGACTTAATTTCTTCTTTTGCTTCCATCAGCTCTGTCTCCAATCTTTCATTTGTTTTTCTCTGTTTCTCAAATTTTTGTTCCCACTGTGCATTTCCATTCACAATGCTTAGTCTTATTTTTTCTAAAGTGGATTTTTCCCCATCATATTTCTTGTTGCTCTCATGTAGCTCTGTCTCCAATATTTCATTTGTTTTTCTCTGTTTCTCCAATTTTTGTTCCCACTGTGCATTTCCATTCGCAATGCTTTGTCTTAATTTTTCTGAAGTGAATTTTTTCTCATCATATTTCTTTTTTCTCTCATCTAGCCTTCGCTTCAAGTCATTCACTTCTCTCTCATTTGGTTTATCCTCCTTGCTTAATGATGTAGAGGTAGATTTTATTATTCTTTTTTCTAATTCATTGCTCTTATTATCTGTTGCTCTCCTCTTTGCTTTCCCACTTACTAGGTCTTCCTGTAACTTTTCTATTTGGGTCTACAATCTTTTCTTCTCTCTATCTTTCTTTAGCAATGATGTGTACACCAATTCATTGTTCTTCTTTGATACATTAATTTTGTCAATATTTTTTAGGCCAAACAAATCCAATTGAAAATTGGTTACCTAGTATTCAGATTGATCCATTTGATTTGTTGGTTTGTTTTGAACTATGGGAACAACAATTGTGTACTCCATGATTTAAGTATTTGTGTCAAATGTGGGTAATACCATAGTTGTTGTAGGCTCTGAAGTTACAACAGACACACTATCCATTAGTTGCTTCTTTTCTTTTTTATTCAATTCTGATTTCTTTTTAAACTCTTCATTGAAATAATAACCTGGGGAGGTAGGAACAATGGAATGCTTGAATGGCAAAGGAATAGGAGTACTTGTAGTTGCTAATGATGTTGCAGCCACACTAACCAGAATTGGGGGAGTGCTTGGAAATAACTCCTTTGTGGTGGATCCACTGATAGTGTGACTTGGACCTATCAAAATCCTTTGCCAATTTTGATTGCCTTGATCACTTGGTATTTCTGTGGTATCTTGTATTATTTTCCTCTTGTGTGTAATTTATTATTGTAGCACATGTTGAACACTACTGGTGCTACTACCCATACCATCACCACAAATGGCACTCCCAGTTGCACTAAGCTTTCCACCAAGGGCATGTCCTAGTTGTGATTGTATCTGACCATGAGGATGAGGATTAGAAGCTCTAACAAATTGACTTGTATGCCCTTGGTCTGCTTTTTCACCTCCAAGCCCAAGGCCAGATTTATCAACTGGTTTTCTATGCTCAACATCTATTACCATCCAAATGACTATATTTTGGATTCTTTGGACCCCAAAGGACCACCTTCATGACCAATTTTTTCAAGTA